>PYSP01000481.1:0-18782 GCA_003049395.1 Pseudohalonectria lignicola | reverse complement strand
ATGGCGACGACATGCTGGAGCAGCGTGATGGCCTCTTTGACCTGGCCGTTAGCCTGGTAGGCGCCTGCAAGCACGTGCTGCGACGCGAGCCGGTCAGGGTGGTCTGCCGAGAAATGACTATTTGTCAATTGGCTTGCCTCTTCGAGATATTCGATAGCTTCCTTAATCCGGCCATCTACTCTTAAGCATCGTCCAACCCAGTAGCAAAGCTTAACTTTCGCCTCTATATCAAGCTCTTTGCTATGTTGTAACACCTTGAAAGCATGTGGAAGGTATTCCCTCCACAAGTCGCGGCTGGCGTACTCGTCGTTTGGAAAGACTGTCGCAAGATGCCGAGTCGCCTTCTGCGTTGCTGTTGCCTGTGATGCAGGGTCCATTTCCCGAACCCAGATTCGCGTGGCCAGGTGTACCAGGCTGTGCATGTCGAATACCTCGCTATCTCCACGTCTGGTCAGGAAGGCAAATCCGCATAGTGTGCCAATGGCATGCTCCATCTGCTCTTTTAGCTCCAAGCGAGGCAAGATCGACTGTGGAATTGCCTCCGGCTCGATGCACGATATGAATACCAGTAAGTCGGCAACAGCGCTGTCAGATTTGCGGATCATATCGAATGATGTGAGCCAGGTTGTCGCCACAGCGTTCCGCGAGCCTCCGTATCGAGTGCTGTCCCGGAATTCTCGGCTCATCAAGCTAGCCATCTCCTGCTCTGTGTCTCGTAGGAGTAGCAGGTACTTTGTGATTGGCGTTTTGTTCTTATTCAGGTAAGCCGCCGCTTGCGCAATTGCTAAAGGGAGGTATCTTAGCTCTATAAGCAGCTCTGCTGTCACCGCTTCATCGTAGAGCGCATCCTTCCGAATCAGCGACTTCTTTAAGAAGGCAGCTGCGTCTTCCTTATCCATCTCGTGCAGCTCGATCACATTGCTCCCCGCAACCGCGACGGCCACTTCTTGAGATCGTGTTGTGAATAGGATCAAGCCGCTTTCACTTTCTGGGAGATGGTCGTATATGCCACCTGGTATGTCTGATGTCCCGAAAAGAACGTCCCAGTCGTCTGCGTTGTCCATCACGAGAAGCCACGGCCCGGCCACGTCGGAGCTTAGATATCTTCGTATAGACACTTTCAGGTCCTCGTCATTGCTGTGCTTTTGAACTGCGAGTTTCCTTGCCATCTCGGTGTACGATTGCTCGAAAGTTGCTTCATTCGATGCCTGTACCCAGAAGACAGAACATTTCGGTCGATGCTCTTTCGCCCAGTATGCCAGCTGTAGAGCAACTTGCGTTTTGCCGACGCCGCCTAAACCGACAATCGCGGCCTTTTGGCACTCTTTCCCTATAAACAGCATTTGCCGAAGGTTGTCCAATGTGTCGTTCCGTCCGACGAAGCGGTGGTTCTTACAGAAGGGGATGTGGTAGTATCGCAGGGGGACGCGGGCTAGGGTACGGTCAGCAGCTATTATTACACAGCATTTAAAGAACGAGACTACATCCTTATGCTAAGAGATTCTTGGTCTACAAATTGCGACTTGCCTCTAGAACTGACATTGCTGTCCGAGAGCTCGTACCGACTCAGGATTGCCACCGATACAGACGCCGCCGTTGCCGCCGCATAGTTCTGCATTGTTTTGTTCTTATGGCTGTCTGCATAGTCACAAATGCCTTTGACGACTATGCAAGGGATCTCGTCCCAAGCCCCTGCCCCTTCCATTTCGAACGCAATTACGTTGTGTTCCTTGGCCATTTGGTCACGATGTTCGGCTGATCTCATAACACTGTTGCCAGAGGCCACTCGCCCAATAAAGATCTGAGGATCAGGAGGTTCCTTCTGACGGTCACCCCTTGGTATCAGTTGACCCTCTTCGCAACCAACGTCGATGCAGGTCTGTCCCGAGGCTCGCTCGCAGAAGCGGCCGGGTTCGCCGGTACAATTGTCGCAAGGCTTGCCACGGTGAATGTGATTGTAGTCTGAGGGGAAAATCTTGTCGTTGGCGGGGCCGGGATGTTTGTAGTCGACTTTCCGCTGCTTTTTATCGGCGGCGACTTGCAGTTTCTTAAGGTTGTTTGCTGCTCCTGACTGCAAATTCTCCATCTCGTGCACCAAATCGAGGGTCGTAAGTAGGCTTCGGATATCTTTGTTGGCTCGCCCAAGGCTATCTTCAGTGGTATCCGTGGTGACGAACTTATCGGGATGTTGGCTGCCGAAGTCGTAGTTAAGGATGGTCTTGCTGACGACCACATCACCTAGAAAGGCGTCTCGGCCGTCAATATGGGGCAGACCTCCACAGATCCCGACAAGTAGGGCAAGTTTAATGTTGGGAAAGCTCGAGCGCAGAGTAGCCGTCGATGATGCCGCACTTTGTATGCCCATTTCTGGGAGAACGAGGAGGACGACGTCATGATCCCCGATGCGGCCTGTGCTATACATGTTGTTATCGCCGGGGGCCCGTCCGTAGCGCTTTTCCCCTCCAATTTCGTCGAATAATAGTGCTATGGCGTCAGCCTCGAGTTTCAAAGCGCATATGATTGCTATCTGGAAGCCTCCGCGGTCGGAGGGCCCAGGCTGCGAAGCCATAGTACGATCAGAACTCGGGGGCTTCGTCGAACTTTGTCTGTGATCAAGCACTGAAAATAACAAGACAAGATAACGGAAAGAAAAAAAAAAGCAAAGGACGATAAGAAGACCAGGGAAGGATACGCAAAACGAATAGAACAAGGGGGGAAAGTAGAGAAAAAGAAGAAGAAATGTCAGACGATAACACAACAGAGCAGGAGAGGGAACAGAGACGAGAGCAGGAATGAACGGCGACAAGACCAAGCCAGACTGGCAAGGCAACCCGGAAAATATAAAGGAACAGAGTAAACTCCGCTTTTGCTATAATCCGACATAGTGGCACCTTTCTAGGCGGCTCCTTCAAGCTTCAACTCCTTAGCCTGGCTACTTTATTAATCGTCGGAGTCGAAGGGGTATACCGAGCGCGTTAATCATTCGTATTCCCGCTGTATATGTCACACTATTGTTAGGCAACCTAGGCAGCCCTCAGGCCCAAACCGAACAGCCACCCATGAACCACTCGTAAACCAAGCCACGGCGTTTCATGGATCGCCCGATTAGTGCGCTAGCTAAGCAAACCCTTGCTCATAGCGAGCGAGAGAGGGTGCGAAGCTGAGGGATAAAGACCAGCCATTGCAATTTGATCCTTACGAGATTAATAAATTGAGAGAAGTATTGGATGACAGAGCCGTTGTTATCTCCCTAAATGTCCTTATCAGCCTACCTGTAGCCCAAGTGGGCGGGTGGTCGTGCATCAATTCTAGCCCCGAGGTTCCATATGTCTAACCGGACGTGACAAAGACGGCGCAAGGCGGTGAATGTAGAATCCTTGCACTTAAAAGCTGCTGCCCTATGACGGGAATCGAGTGAGCTAGCAGCCTAAGCCGAACTAGTACTTCACAGGCGTAGGCAGATGGATACTCACAGGGGCACTTATGGTACACTGCAAAGAAACATAGCCCATCCTCCTGCCGTGGGCAAGCGCCCTTTGGCGGGTTTGGGGGGGGGGGGGGCATCTAGCTCCCTGTATTAAATGAGCGGCGCTGAGGCTGAGACAAGCTGAAAAGCTGGGCACCAATTTCAGCGGCCGCTCACTACACCCACCCGCGTCAAGGCATATTTCCTTGGGCTTACCAGTAAACAGACAGAACCTTATGGTTTGGGTGGTTAAAAAGCGTTTTCATCTGCCCAATTACACCACCTTGGCTGCCTGAATGTTTGCTCCGCCTCTTCGCTAATGGCATTGTTTCGAGAGGCCCACCATACTATTTGAACGGCTGGTTGCACTACACCCAAAGTGCGGTATGCTAACGCAGCCACTTAGATTAAATGGTTGAGGAAATACCGGGTAGCAATGCGTTCAGCTTTGGTTAGGCAGCAGCAAAAATTGGTCAGAGCGTAGTCGGAGGGCGATCGTGTCGGGCTCGTTTTAATAGTCGGTCGGTCGGACAGAAATAGAAAAGGAGAGAGAAAGAAGAAAGTCTAACCGGGCTCGAAGGATTAGGCATTGGATTGACCGTGAGAGGGCTTCCTAGTGTCGTGCTATGCATGTGCTTTACATATCCTAGGTTGTGGTACTTGACCTGCTCATCCCAATTCTCTCAAGTTTCTACTCTATGGCGCTCTGGCGGCCTTCGCATTGTCGGCGATGCTGACCACCTCGTGTGTGGTTGCTTTTGCAGAGCCACATTACACACACTTCTTTAGGTCGGGGCAATCGCCCCTCCTCCCTAGGTAATGGGTATAATGAGGGACAGCGAGAGAAGCCTCTGGGAGCATTCGATAAATCAGAAAGCGATATATTATGAAAAAGAGGCTACCACGAGAAGAAGAGATCTAATAGCCTGTATATATATATATATATATATATATTGTAACGATCAGGTGTCTTTCAATACAAGGTATCCTTCCGACATTATTTTCCAGCGTGCCCATAATTGATAGTGCGCGCGCTGGTAAACCACACAAAACCTTAACAAGTGTAACACCTTCACGACCACAGCTACCACGCCTGAATGGCCTCACAGGCCGCCAGGCGGAGGAGCCCCCCCGCAGCAGAAGCGGCCCCGGAACACGGTCCCTGAAAAACAGGATGCTGCTGCCAGACAACCAGGTGTGACGATCAAATCCAGTTGGCAATTGGTATACCGGTAGGCTCTGCCATAATAAGTAGATTGATTACTACGAACAAGAAAACGTAAGAAGGGAAAGAGAAAGAGAAGGAAAACACGTCATGAGAGGAATCACGAAAGCATGTCCACAGAGCTCTCGTGGCAGAACACTCTCACCGCCTTCCCAATCCGGCCCAGTACCGGCGTTCCCCCGTGCTCAGTAAATGGCAACCGTTGCAGCCAGAAAGCGCGCCGCCGACGGGCAGCCTGGCCGACGGCAGACCCCCCTGCCAGAGCGCGCTGGAGGCAGGGCTACTGCAAGCGCCTAATCCAAGAACCTACGCTCTTTGAGAAATTCGACAGGAACACCAAGTTCTTTACAGAGATCTGCCCCTGGAAGAAGGGAATGTCGGCGGGCGTTTAAACACGTAAACTAATAACCCGTACGGGGCTCAAGGACCCCCGAACGGCCGATCCCCCCACGGTACGGTAGATGGCACATGCCGTACTTACGATCTACACTGCGCACCGCGCACCCAGCCTTACCTAAGGAGCTTAACCCAGCACCAAACGCCCACAGCCGCGATAAGCGGGAAAACTAACGGCCGACGCCAGCCCCAACCTATAGGGGGCGGGAATGCGGCTTAAAGACCACGTACGCGAAGGGGCGAGCCGCCCTCAAGCAAGATATGCTAGCTATTCCTTGCTTTGTTTTGTATTTCCCTTTGTTACTTTGCTTACAAGCGCTATTTCCTTGTACGTAGCTGCTCGGTAGTCGCTAGCACGTCCTATGCCCCTCGGGAGGCAGAGATCTCGGGCAGATTTCGATCGCAATCACTGGCTATGTATCTTAAATTCTTGATCCTTTGAACTTCTCAATATATTGAGACAATTCACCACTTGCATCTATTATATATTCACCTCAACTACCCCGCCGATTACCCCTCCTCCATTCGCCTCTTGTTTTAGCTGCCGCTGCTTGTTCTCCTCCACGTCCCTTCCGTGGGAGACACCCCGGGATGGCAGCACGGGCGACTCGTCCTCCACCTTGGCCGCGGTGGCAGTCGAAGAAGCCGCAGGGCGGCAGGACACCACGGCGGGGATCAAGAAGGAGGGCATCATACGGGACGACACGGTCGGCATGGCAGACGGCCACCGCAGCGTATTCACATTTCCGCCTCGCCTCTCCAGCCCCTCCTCACCCTCACCGACTCGCGATGACGCTCCACACCGCCACCGCCCTGCGGCCGCCGATGCTCTCCCCCTCAACAGCGAGGATGTACGGCGGCGGCTTCACCACGCCGGAGCAGATGCGGCACCGGCGCAGCACGTCGAGCAGCAGCGGCGGCAGGCCGATCGACTGGGCGCGCTTCGACACCATCATCGCGGACGGGCGCTTCTCGCCGCTGAACATGCCGACGAGGGAGCGCTTCTGGGGCGGCGGCAGTCCCGCGGTGTTGGCGGTAGTGGTGGCGGCGATCGGACGGCATTCAGGAGGAGGGGCTCGGGCGGACCGGCCGGGTTGTCTTCGACGTCGCCGTCTTCCGCCACGTCCTCCACCTCGCCCTCCTCGATACCCGAGGAAGGGCCAGAGCTGCACATGACCGCCACCTCGGCGGTGCAGATCCAGCCGGCGAGGCAGTCCCAGCCCTACGTGGTGGGGCCGTCCTCTTCCTTTTACTCCTCCTTTCACCTGCTGCCGGGGCCCTACGACCGGCGGCAGGCGGCCGGGGCCAAGAAGAAGGCGGCGGCCGGGGCCAAGAAGAAGGCGGCGGCCGGGGGCAAGAAGAAGGCGGCGGCCGGGGCCAAGAAGAAGGCGGCGGCCGGGGGCAAGAAGAAGGCGGCGGCCGGGGCCAAGAAGAAGGCGGCGGCCGGGGGCAAGAAGAAGGCGGCGGCCGGGGCCAAGAAGAAGGCGGCGGCCGGGGCCAAGAAGAAGGCGGCGGCCGGGGCCAAGAAGAAGGCGGCGGCCGGGGCCAAGAAGAGGGCGGCGGCCTATCGGCCGGACGCGACCCGCACCTCCGCCTGGTCCGACATCACAGCGGCCTCGCCTCCTTCGCCGGGGACGGCCACGACGGTGGGGACGTCCATCTTAGGGGTGTCGTCCACCGGGCGCTCGGCGGCGGCGGCGGCGGTGGCGCAGGTCGACATCGAGCCGCCCGAGCCCGCGGCGCTGTCTGCGGCCGGGTCCGGGCTCGGGGAGAGGGCCTGGCACAGACGGAGGTACAGCACGCCGTTCCCCCCGCCGCCGCCGCCGTTGTCCCTCCCGCCGCTTCCGGAGGCAAGCCAGCAGCAGCAGCAGCGCCAGCAGAAGAGGAGGTCGAGCATCTAGGGCGGCGACTTTGCCGGGGCCGCCAGGGTGGGGATGGCCGTTGGTGGTGACGGATGGAGGGATAGCTGGATGATGCCGGAGCCGCTGAGGATCGTCAAGAAGGAGGGAGTTAGTGACACCAACAATAAGGGGAAGACGGCCACGAGTGCCGGCATCAGCAGCGGCGTGGGGGACATTGAGTCGCCTGCGCTGCCGACCTGGGCGACGCGCCGGACCGCTGAGGCGGGAGAGGGGTCTGGGAAGTCGGCGGAGGAGAAGGGAGGGGTTGCAGCGGCTGCTCTCGTCGCGGCGGCACCTGGTGCCTCTGCTGCTGCTGCTGCTACTACTGCTGCTGATGGATACCTCGAGGAACAGGAGTCGCCCGTCCTGCCGGCCTGGGACGGCACTTACAACCGAAGCCCAGTAGTTGGGAAGAAACAGGGACAAGAAGGTTGGGGCATGCAGGAGAGGGAGATGCCGACGACCACGACCACTGTCAGCAGCACCAGCAGTACCACCGGTTTTTGCCCGCCGCCTCATCCAAAGCTTCCAACTCAGGAAGCTCAGCCCACACAGCGCCCCGAACCCGGCCTGGGAGCTCAGTACGACAGCCGCCGCGGGGGCGGCGTCGGCGCACCGGGCCGGGTCAGAATCTCGGCCGGGTCCTGCCCGCCGGCGGTGGTAGCCACGGCCGCACCCTGAAGCTTGCCCCCGGCGTGCTCGTCCAGCGGGGCGTATATCGCGAGGTGGGAGCGGCCGCCGCACGCGGACCTCGGTCGCCGGGGCATGGGGAGGTGCAGTTCCCGCTCTCGATGGGGTCGGCCTGCGAGGAGAGGGTCGTGCTGCAGTAGCAGTCCCTAGCGACATACATGCCCGCCTTAGTCTGGTGGCATGCAAAAGAGTGGTAGGAGGGAAGGAAGGGGAGAATGGGGGACTAGGGAAAAAACAGAAAAGAAAACGGGGAACAAAAAGTCGACGACGACGCACCTTCCCTCTCCCACCGCGACGAACTTATTCTTCTGCCCGCCCGATGCGGCTGCGCCCAGGCAGGCGCCCAGGCACATCGGGACCGTCAGCCCTTGAGCGGCCGAAGCGTTCAACGGCATGGTGAAGGTGTCCCCCAGGGGGTGCCCGGCTTGTTCGCCATCATCCCCGGAGTCGTCGGTCCTCCGTCTGTAGCATCCCTGCAGGCTGTAGCCGTTGTGCGTCGGGAGCGGGGTCGCCTTCTGGGAGAGGTATGCCGTGACGGCCCGAGTCGCGCGTGTCGTTGTGGTGGTCGTCGAGGTTTCCTCAAGAGGTTTGCTCTACTGCGGTTGCTTGTGCCGCTGCGGTATTCGTCACTAAAAAGAGGAGGAGGGGAACAATAAGAGACAGTTGGCTCCCAGACAGGGGTTTTCCCCTCCTGATGTTATTACCGCTGCTGCTGCTGCTGGCGGGCATCTTTAGCCTCATCTGCATTTTCGTCTTCGTCTTCATATTTCCTCCCATCTAACGGGTGGTGATGATGTCGTGTTGGTCATCTCGAGGGTCCTCAGATCATCCCCTTCGTCCATGGCAGCAAATCGGTTTTGTTGCGCTGATTCGGGGTGCTGAAGATAAAGGTGCTATCACTAAAGGTAGGCGAGGACAAAGGCGACTCCCTCGAAAGCGGCGCCATGGGCTGGATTCGGGCGCACTCGCATTGCCCCATTGTTGGCCTGAGACATCTTCACAAAGACAGCGGCCGCCACTGGCAGTCGGCAACTGTCTGGGGCTTGGAGCACTCGCTCCCCATAGGCAGAAGCGTGGAAGGACAGCTTGAAGTTCGTCACCTTGACCGATTCTCTGGGAAGATGCAATGGGCAGTCTAGTGTAGTTGCACGCCTTCTCTCGGAGACAACGGAACTGAAGACGGGCCCTTCTTCTTTGATCAAATCTTCTGAGGTAGGAGCATCTGAGGAGAAGGGAAAAAGGGAAAGAAGGAGAGATGCCATCTGGCAAGCTCCCAAGGCCGCACCTTGCCGGAATGGAGTTGGAATGCGACAGCGGGCATTTCATCTATGATGATCTGCTCCGCATGCCACGCAGCCATCCCGAACTCCCACAAGACTGCAGCCGGATGGACATGGAGGACAGTTGCGGATCATATGTATTCGTTGTCCAGGCAGGTAGGCATGGCGTTATAGATACTGACTGCGTGGCGCTTAGATATCTCGTTCACGGCTCCCCACGCACCCCCTGTCCATCGGAGATAGATTTGGGATAAAGGCACGTCGGGAAGTGGAGATAGCGCAAAATCATGCAAGATCATCTCAAAAAGAAAGGGAGTGTGTATGTGTGTGTGTGTGTGTGTGTGTGTGTGTGTGTCTAGAATTCTAGATGGCAACTCGGTGGACGTTAGAGGATGTTGGAGGACGTTGGACGCCTAGGAAGGCAGCCTTGACCGGACAATTGGCCCAAATAGCCATCTATCGTCGCAATTTTGCTCTACACTGCAGGATAGGACTCGACCGAGGGGCTAATTTTGCAGGGGGGTGCGGCTGTGATCAGATAAGGGCTTGTCCCATGAGAGGTTCGTCCTTGACAGCTACCGCCCACAAAGAACTTTCAGTTGATAACTGTCGACTCGGCAAGCAAGATTTGCGATTGCAGACTGCAGGCTGGAGCGTTGCAACGTGCCACGGGATAAGCAAATGTACATACGTAAGTAGGTAGGGAGATGATCACCAGTAGGAAGTTAATAACGTGGCTTAAAGATAATATGTTAGATATCAATACGGAGTATGTGATTGAAATGATAGCCTCCTGGCTTGGCTCCTGCCCTCCTGCCTTACTGACTTCGGTACTTGGCCTGACCGACTGGCCCAAAAAGGAAAGTAAGGGTTCATTGCCTTTCGATATGGACACGGCTTATGGTGGCTTTTATGAGACCCCTATCACGCCTATCTCCATGTCTCTCTGTCGCCTGCCGGCACTGCCGGCTAGGGGGTTTCCAGCAATTGTTCATCCTTCCGATAAATGTTGCCATGGCCGATTGTGTCACGTCACCTGCCAGATCTGCGCGCCTTGACTGGTTGAGCGGTGGAGCAAGCCAGCCCCGATAGTATTCCGTAAGGAAAACAACCAGCCGGTGAGAGATAAGGGACTTGGGAGTTAGGGCACGTTTCTTCTGCTAGCAGTGCTCGGCGATTTGGCGTGTGTGCCGTGCCCATCTTGGGGAGGAGCTGAGACTTCTGCTTCATTATTTATATCAAGCCAGCCTCCCCACACCTCCCAGTTGGCCTTGCAAGCAAGAGCAGAGCCGACAACAGTTTCCGACAACCCGACGACCGTGGGGAGGAGAAAAAGGAGGAGAAAGAGGACGAAAAGGAGAGCACGTGTTCTTTGTGGCAAGCACACGTGAGATCCGAAATGATGGAGACTTGAGAGAAAAGAATCTGGTGTTACAGAGAGTGAACAGGGGAAAGGCGGAAACGCCGCTGACCGTCGACCTACCCGCCTCCGAATCAAGAACGGATTGCCCGCCGGATACACGCACCAAACATGGACGGTTCCCAGAGTGCACATCATTTATGAGCGGCCCATCAAAAACGATCAGCACCGACACGAATCGAGGTGTACCATAAATCGACACGCGGGCAGCCTACAGAGTAGTTGGAACTCGACAAGCGTCATCAGCCCTGCGCCTGCGTCGCCTTCTTTCCGCGCCGCAACCAGGCCATGTTCCGCGAATCACGAGCGCCTATCATAGGACAGACCTACGGACTCCCGCCAGTATCGCGCATGCTTTTGTGTCTCTGTCCAGCTGAACGAGGGTCGAAGGCGAGGAGGGCAACCAACTAGGGGCGGCAGAGATGAGAGGAGGGGAAAGACTGAATGCCACAACCTCAGTGGGGACCATCGAATCAACGACCAGCGTCAGGGTCGGCTGCGTCCCTATTTTCCCTCGTTTTTTCTTCTTCCTACCCCACGCTTGCCAAGGGGCAACCCAGCACACCTGGAAGACGTGCTTCGTCTGAGGCCCAAACGACCCAGCTCAATCGAGCAAGAGGGGACCCCACTCCACCCCTTGTCCGGGCGACCCGACCAGGGGGGTCACGTCTCATCCCCACTCGAGGCCTTGCAGGCAGAATTGGGGATTGCGACGTTCCCCCCACGCCCAGCCATGCTCGCCTATTAGTTCTCCACAAAGAAGGGGGAGGCCGATCCATGATTTCCATCAGCCATTTCCTCCATCGAGAAAACCCCCCAAGGCCGGGCCAATGGTCGCTGTCGCTTTCACTGGACTGGCTTTGTTAATCCCGCAGGACCCGCGCTGCTTGCGTCGTCGGCTGGTCGCCGCCCACTTGCTCGGGCGTGGGTGTGTGTGCCCATCTCCAGTTCCTCAAAGCGGTACCCCGTCTCATTCGCTTTCTATTTCTTTTTTGCCTTGCTCCAGCCGTCCCTGCTTGACCCTTTTCGGTTGGAGCGTCAAACGCCCAAGGGTTATCCATGAGCCAGCGCGTCCGGGACTCATTTACTGCGCGCAGCAAGTGCTGCGGGACCAGTTTGTCCGGAGCCTAATTTACGAAGGGGGAGGAGTTGCGGAAGTAGGGGTTGGAAGGAAGAATTGCGAGTGAGGGAGGGAAGTGAATCAGGAAGTGTACTCTTCTAGAGTCTGGGGTCTGGATTCTGGAAGGGGGACTCTGCAGCTCTCTGCTCGTGCTCGGTCCCTCGCCGACCAATTGAGCTGAGTGCGTCAAATGAAGCCAAGTGCTGTGGAATCAATCGTGGTTGGAGGTCCCCCGCCTGTCGGCAACCAACGATGTCTGCCAATCAAAGCTTCATCGGCACAATTGCGAACTCGGAGGGCTCTCCTAGTACGGATACACGGTGAGTGTTGGAGTAGCCAGTTTGCTGAGAGCGAGAGACGTCCTCCATCCTCCCTCCTCCCGTGCGCCGCTAGGAATTACCATGGCGGAACCGGCGGATCAGGTGAAGCTTCACCCGGCACACCGCCTCTCAGAGGGCATGACCAGATAACTGAGAAGCCGATGGGAGAGACATCGAGGCACACACCTAGAGTTGGATGGGTTTCCTTCTCTCTAAACTGTGGCGCTTGATCAGGCGCGATCGTTTATGATTCCAGCCGCTGTCTTGTCCGCATCTGGAACAATACGGTAATGTCTCGTGAGAAAATGCATGTGATGTCGCCTGTTTCGCTAGGGTTTAAAGCCTGTTCTCTTTTTGCTGGAGGCTTCTACGATTTGCACGCCTTTAATCATGGATGCTTGTACGCTAAACTTGTTAGCAGCGGAGGGATGGGAATAATAAGCCAATGGTGATTGGCTCCTACCCGACGGCCCTAAAGACTTACTCCGGATTAGGTAGTAGGGTCCTTTTCATTGAGTTTTACGGCATCTGGGCGCCTTTCGGAGACCTTTGTACTAGCAGCACGTCGTACTACTGCTAGGAATACGATCTTTGAAAGAGCCTGTGATCTATATTGGGGGACGCTCCAATATCGAGAGCCCTGGTTTTCGTTCGTGTTTAACGTCCGATATCGTCTGTGTGCTACGGTTGAGGGTTGCACCTGCTTTCAAGCAAAAACAAAACGAAAAGGGGAAGCAGGAAGACGAAAAGCTTGTCTTCGCTCTCACACCTTAACACTATCAAAAATCGTCGAAAGACACCAGGAAAACGTTCAACGTTACCACTGCGGGCCAGCTCCACCGAGATCGGAATTTACAGGGACCAAAAACAGAGGAGAAAGCCGGCCCCCTGTCTTTTGCCATGTGCTCTTACTGCTAGTTCTAATGCTCCTCCACCAAAAATGTCGCCACTTGGCCAAACAGAGCAATGCAAGACACACCGGTTCTCGGTCCGTGAAATTTTCATCGGGGTCTCCCCGGGCCCCTCGCTTGGTAGAAACTGGAGATCTCGATTAATGATCAGGCTGTCGTTATTCGGTTCAGGATGTGCTGAGATCTCCTGGTACGTACGTAGCCTCTGGGGCCCTACGAGGCTTCACGGGATGGGAGGTGCAAAGTGCAAAGTGCAACATATGCTCCGTGCCAATCGCAAACCCAGCTGTCTGTGCCTTATGATTCTAGGCCCCTAGGTAGCCAGGTCCCCAGCATCTCGACATCCCAGCATCCTACGCAGTAGATTCTTCTGCATCTTCCCTCTTTTCTCTTTGGGTCTTCTTTACCTACTGCGTACGGGCCGGGGCAGCGGCCCAATCGCCGGCGTTTCTCTCTGGGGAAGGGGAACCAAGAAGGACCGCCCTCGGTCTAACTGGCTAGGGGAGAAGCTAAAGCTTTCCAGCGCCTCACCATCGGAGTCTTCTACTAGGAAGATGCCGGCGTGTGATGCTGTAATGGTTCCGTAGGCCCGTTATACTGCCCTCTATTTGGACCCGTGGACTGAAGTATGTAGAGCGCGCTCTCTTCTGAATGTTCTGTATTACAGATGGAAAGGAGCAATGAAGAGGATAACTCGCAATGGTCGGCTATTCAGAAGGACACCTCAGACATGACGCCTGGTTGTACACTGAAGGAACGAACCAGAGACATACGTACCTGCCTACAATATAAATTCTTTGTCGGTGCAAAACAGCACTTGTGGGCATTGGACGACATCGGAGATAAATACTAAAGATTGGAGGTGGGTGTCACCGCAGTTACGAGGACTTAGGACCTTAGGTACCTACTCATCCGCTGTTGCTTAACCTCAGGAGAAAAGGAGCCCCGGATCACTAATCGCCTAACGGCGAATCTCCGACCATCTGTTCGACATGTCAGACATCACAAAGAATCGCTTCAGATGGATATAAATCCTTGATGTTTGGCATGGCTGGTGTGGAGCGTGGACTGTGCCTTTGAGCTTTCTGTCTTGTCTTTTCCTGATCCCCATCCTGTGTCTGGAGAGAGTGATGGCGATCGACCCATGCCGGGCCAGTCGTCGCGTTTTCATGCGCCGAGTGGGGGTCAGCATGCTGATGCAAGTAGGTTTGTATCTGGTACCTAGGTAAGCACCTAGGTAAGTGGGTGGTACGGAGCTACAAGTCGGAAACCAGAACTGAGGCCTGCCTCCCCACGCTGCAATTGATCCTCCCTAAATCCCCTCACCACCATCACCACTACGTGTTAGGTCCGTGAACCTTCCCAGACTTTTCAGCATTAGAGCTACTGGCTAGTAAAGGAATGAACTCTCACAACATACCTCTCGACGTGGCTCACCGACGGGGGCTTGTGTGCGCCGTGAAGAGCATTGAACGATTAAGCATCGTCTTTCTTTCCTGGAGTCATCCTCTCCCAACGGTTGCACCTTTTCAGTTGCTGGAGAAGCCCCATATCCACGTGGCTGGGCGGGCAGACCTGGACCGCCTCTATTAACGCGTCGGGTCCGTCTACCAAACAAGTAACGTACTACATATGGTCTTTTCCCAGACCCATCCGCGAGCTGGCCGCCATGGTCGCAATGCTACCTCCCGAGTAAAAAGGAATTACGTACAACATATGGAGTGTCAAAATAGCTTGGCCACCACTCCTCTGACACACTGGGAACCAACATGTCGGGCCGTAGGTCGAGTGGACGGGTCGGGCCCTCATTCTGAACGGAATATGTCGTAGGATAATTATCCTCTGGCTCCCCCTTTCAGACCTACAATTAATGGTCCTCCTGAAATGTTAAGAGTCAGGGACTCTTGCCTCATTCTTGCAGACTGTCTCTACCCATACAGCTGTCTAAGACGGCCTGATCCCGCCTCGGTAGGCTGTTTACGCGCAGAAGGTGGCATATCTGGAGACAGCTCATATGGATGAAGTTGCATGTACCAAACGGCCTGGCTGTTTTGGGTTTTATTTTTAATTTCTGGTACCGCACTGACCGTCCCAAACTCGAACCGTGGCGGCAATATAATTCCCAGTATTTGCCGTTGAAAGCATCCTACAGCGCGAGCGTGGGGGGCCTAGGAGATTATTGAATCCTCTGTGCTATTATTGACGGCCGGTTCGAATTGCGGCGTGTAACTCCTTGATGCAGGGTTCGTGCGAAAGCCTGCACAATGGCGAAACGCGTGCTTGGGATATCCTTCTCTAGCCGCGAGTTTCCGAGGCTAGGAGCGTGGAGTTTACGCAGTCCACTTCCTACACACCTACCATAGTACGTAGTCTCGCTGGATCTTCCTTTGTTGTCCACTCTTCGCGATGGTAGATATATCGATTATCGGTACTTCTAGAATAAAGCGGAAAGGATGGATGGATGGCCTTGTCCCACGTGGAGAGCTCGAGGAACATCTTCCAAAAACACTCCCTGACAGCAACGGCATAGTGCATCCGCCGTTCTCGTTTTGACCAACAGTTGAAGATATCAAGAGCTCATACCTAGTAGGCAACGCCAATCCAGACGCCGACTTTGTGCACAGACAATGTTAGTAGTTGCTGCCCCTGGATTAGAGAAGCCGTTCTGCGCACATACCTAGGATGGCACAGAGGCGGCAACGGCCCTATAACTTATTTATAATGTACAGAACTCTGTACGTAGGTGCGTATCGGCATATGGTAGGTGTTCCGTGCTCTCACCAAGGGAGATATTCGACATCGGGGCAAAAAGGAGCATTCATCTCTTGCTCAGCTTCGCAAAATATATGCAGGCGGCGTCTGTTGTTTCTAAGAGAGAAACGAGAGAACAGATTCCCCGAGTAACAAACCGAGTGCTGTCTCGAGTCAGCAATTTATGGATGCTACCTGAACCAGGGCGTGGTTTGAAGGTTGAGATGAGGAGCCAGGCTCATCAGGCTACGGAGTAGGTTGTCAGGCCTGTGCCGCCGGTCAGGCTTGCCCACACGTCACCAAAGCATGGAAGGGACAAAGAAGGTAGTGGCGCGGTCGCGCCAGCAAGGAGCCAACCAAGGCAGCCAATGGCCCGGCCTCCAGAGACTCCCACATGCAATCCCTGCCGAAGACCGGCGTGGGTGGATCTGGCGGGTGGGCCTCCAAGTTAGTTTGGGGTAAGGGGGTTGTCAGTGGGTAGGTACCCAGTACATGCTGCGAACTCTCGTGCCTTTGCTTCGAACCGTCGTCATCTCAAGATGATCGGGGTACTGGACTAAGGCCTGTGACGGACTGACGGTGTCATCCCCTGCCGAAGAGACACGGCTGGGCCACAGGAACACCAAGACTACGAGATTGGCAGTCTGGGTTTATTGAAGGTGAGTTGATGCAGTGAGCTTCTCGGTCTATTCGCCGAGTCAAGAAGAGCTGCTGTTCAACATACTAGGTACCTAGTCTACTAGGAGGTGGCACGTATTAAGATGAGCCGACATGCTTTAGCAGCCTCATCGGTCACAATTTAACACTGCAGCAACTCCATACCTGGGCCGAAGACGTGGATACAGGATATATTACGACGTAGACTTGAAGACTGGCTTGCGTGGATGCCCCGAAAAGGGTTTGCAAAACCGGGCTCGACGGCTCGTCTGGCTGTTTGGCGGCACTGGGTGGCGGACAGTTGATCAAGCTGGAGGTTCCAGCGACATTGACACCCTGCTGGCCTGGCCTGTTCATCGAGTCCCATGCTGCCAATATGTGCTAAAGTCCTGCCAGGCTCCTCCCCCACCACCGCCGCTAATAATAATTTCACAGCAGATCCACCACCAACCCGCGTCCTCGCTTCTCAGTTGAGTGCCCTCCTAGGTTCCTACCCTGCCAAACAGTCGAACCCTTTGGCTCATGGAACTTGATCGTGTCTTTGTCCACACCACTTCTTACTCTACTCCGTAGACCGACTAGTACGGATACAAGTCCACACACACCCAGATCCAAGTGCGGGCCAGACCAGGTGGTAGCTTGCTTGGCCTGCCTGCAGGACGCAGCCCACTGAGCCCAGCACCCACCACGGCCATCGACTTGTTGTTGGCTGCTCTGTCGAAGGACCTTCGCCCACATACTCCGTACCCTGCCCCTAGGTACTCCACTCATCGCAGCTTGCTCCAGTACTCCCACTTTACCGCTCTACCGCTACACCACAATACCACTTTACCACTTTACCCAGTCTGTAGGTGTGTACCTCCTGTTGTAGTGGCCCCAGTCAGTAGTGCTCCCCAAGGGTACCACGACTCACGAGCCACACCCATCACCCAACCATTACCCATCCATCCCCATCACCCATCACCCATCACCCATTGCCCATTACCCATCACCCATCACCGGCACCGACCACCGGCCAGCAACAGGGCAATACTACGGGGTAGAAGTTTTCAACCCTCCTGGCACTTGCCTCCCACGGGAAGAACTCTGTCCACCTCCCAACCCCAAGTCACCAACACCATTATCAAGCACACCGACCAAGTACACGGACAACCACCGCCAATTGTGTCGAGGCAAAGGCAAGCCATAAAAAAATACAAGCGAGGAAGCAAAATTTCTACTTGTTGACGTCTACACTCGGCCAATTAAAGACGAGCGAGCGCTAGAGTCCAGTCGGGTCGACTTGCTCCGGACGCCTGTGCGGTACACCCAGTGAGCCAGTGACTGTGGTGACTGGTGACTGGTGACCTGGAGGAAGTGAACCCACCAGCTGGCCCAAGCCTGTGCGGCAAAGCGAACGTGGGGAAACTTCACCCTCCTCCCTCCCCCATTTTCCTCCACTCAGCCAGACAACTCTGTACAACATGAGTGGCAGCAGAGCAATCCCGACTTCCACATTGAGTGTTTCGAACTCAATGAATCCCACGACAACAGAGCACGACTTTCGATTCCCCCGGCGGCCCGCCCAGGACGTCGCGGGTGGTGGTGGTAGTGGTGGCGGTGGTGGCGGTGGTTGTGCTTCGACTGGTGAATCCAGCCGTCCCAGCAAATCCACCAGCGCCAGCGCCAGCAACAACAACAAACTCGCCAAAGACAAGCAGGCATCCGGTCGTGGCGATGTGCGCGCATCGCTCCGAGAAGTCGACCTAGACCTCAACACCACCTACAATGCTGCCCAGGACAAGCTCGCTAGGACTGAAGCCTTTGACGGCCTGAAGAACGGCATGTCTGGCGTGCAGCAGACACCAGAGCAGCTCCAGGAGCAAGATCCACTCGCGGCGCAGGTCTGGCGATTCTTCAGCAAGACCAAGCAGCTACTCCCGAACCAGGAGCGTATGGAGAACCTCACATGGCGCATGATGCATATGAATTTGAGGAAGAAACAGCTGGAGGATCAGGCCAGGTAGGACACGCCTCATCCTTTTATATACTTCCCTTCACTCGGTGTTGCAATCCGCATTGCGACATCCTATCACGCATGGCGACATCTACAAGTCCTATTTCGCCTTCTCTTTTCTCTTTCTCTCCCTCTCGAAACAGTTCTAGCTGACGCGAGGCTGCCTATGGCAACCCACGAAAAAGACTCGCTCGCTCTTCCAACGCTGCCCCAGTCTCCAATGCGCCAAGCGGCATAGCACAACTGCGAAAGAGCTCGGAGCAGAATCTCGTCGCGCAGTCTGAGCCAATGAACCTGGACGAGTTTATCGTCCCGGAAAGCATCGCCACGCCTCTGGTGTTGTCAGCCTTGACACCTGAGGCCAACGGCAGACCCGAGGAGGCGTCTGCTCACTCTGTCACCTCGGCGATCCCAATAAAGAACCGCAAGGAGCCTGCCCAGCAACAGCAGCACTTCAACCCCCAGTCGGTCCCTGCCGCGGCCCACCAGAGGGGACATCAGGATGAGTTCGGATACATCACTCGTCACCATAGGAAGACGAGTATTGACGACAGGAGGGTGAGTCTCAAGCATCAGGAGTCAGGGCGTCGAGTCGGGACGTCGAGTACAGACCCTCTTCCCCTTAGTCCCCTTTATGATTGCTGATGAG
>PYSP01000480.1:0-18858 GCA_003049395.1 Pseudohalonectria lignicola | reverse complement strand
GGAGAGCAGCTGGGTGGTACGACGATACTCACGTTCTTGCCCTCTGGGATGGTGGACAGGTCAACCTCAACCTTGGCCATGGCCAGGACGTCGGCGGACGCGGACATGTTGACCAGGAACTCTGCGCATGGAGGAAAAGAGATCAATATTAGCAGACACTTCCACTTCCACTTCCACTTCCACTTCCACTTCCACTTCCACTTCCACCCTCAGCAATGACAGGTCCCGGCCTCAATTCAAGACCCCCAAATCCAAATCTCAACTACTCCCGCTCCCCATTCCCCATCTCAATCCCGCCTCGTTGCAGCCGCCGTCCCCTTCCCTGCATCCTCCTAATTCCATACATGCCAGAACCAAAAATATACATAGAAATAAAGAATTAAGAAGAATATCTCACCCTGAATAGTGGACTTCGCCCCAGCGGCCGCGATGGCGCCCATCGTCCCGACCATGAAGTACGAGATGAGCTGGTTCGTCCCGGGCGATGCCCCCGAGGTGTACTTGCTGAAGTCGGGGATCTTGGCCCCGGCAGACTCGCCCTTGAACGGGCTCGAGAAGTGCGACGAGCTCTGCGTCGCCGGCGTCGAGCTCAGCGCACGGACAGGGACGGCCGCCGTCGTCGTCCTGCAGCACCGCGGGACCGCCGACCGCGCCAACACCCGGGTTGCGTTCGTCAGAGGCGCCATGGTGCGGTTCTTTTTTCTTCTTCTTTCGTGTGTGTATTGCGTATGCGGGAAGACGTCGAAGGCCGCGGCGGCGACGGAGAAGGAGGAGGAGGAGGAGGAGGGACTTTCGGAGGTCAATTGGCCGTTCTCGTGCGGTGGTGAAGGGGCTCTGTCTGTCCGTCGACGACGTTCCGTTGGCGAATTATGAGCTGAGGTACTTTTTTGCTGGGCTTCCAATTCTTTGCTTGTTTCCGAGATCCACCTGCCTCAGGCAGTGAAGGCCGAGCTTCCTAATTGGCAGTATTTGATTGGCTGACTACAGGGAGCTCTGGGTGTCTCACGTGACTACTGTCCCGAAACCATCCGACCGCCCGAGCAATAGCTGGCACATCCGAAAATTGTATGCCTGTGAATGGCTTCGTTACGATGCTCAACGAAGAAAACCTCGTCGAGTTTTGGAAGTTTTGGAAAGGGCACTGCGTAGAAATGAATTCTGTGTGTATTGACATCGAGTCTTATCTATGGTTTTTGTACAATTACCGTTCCGTGACTCTTATGTGGTCTAGCCTATTGAGTATTATTAGACCGGGAAAGTCCCCAAATCGGCATCAAGCAGCGCCAGAGAGCACCGAGAGCCATCTCCTTGATGGGTTCAAATCCGCCACCAAGCCCGGGTTCCCATCCCAAATACTTATGTTGCAGCAGAGCAGGTAGGCACAAGACTAATGCATACTCTTCAACTCCTCGACCATGTCCCTCATGTCCTCCACGCTGGGGCCTAACCCGTCACAGACCTCCCGCTGCGTCTCCTCGTCCATGTCGAGGAACCGCTCCAGGAACTCGCCGTCCAGGAACCTCAGAGGCTCTTCCCCTTCGCGCTCTGCGTTCCTGAACGACCTCCAGCTGGCAAAGGGGATGTTCCCCAGCTCCACGACTCGCCTCGCCAGGTTGTCCTGGAACCTCAGGAGAAGATCCTGCGCCCTGGGGGCGATGGTGCCGAAGAGATAGATGGAACCCTCGATCTGTTTGATGAGATGGAATTGGTGATTAGCGTATATGAGGGACAAAAAAGAAAAAGAGAAGGGGGGGAAAGAAGATGAGAAGGGAAAAAAAAGATGAAAGCCTGAAAGCCTTACCGTAGACAAAAACGCCCTCGGGATGATGGGCGCCTTGGGTCCCGTCTCGACCGTGATCTTCTGGATCCTGTTCACTGACTCCGACAGATTCAGCTCGCTCGTAACCTCCATCCTCTTTCGGTCCTCCAGCGTGAGGCCGGCTGCGTTCCGCCGCAGCACCACCAGGTTCCCGTCCGCATCCGCCTCGAGCCACGAATCCCCCTCGACGTGGCACACCGCCGTCGCCCAGGCCGACTGGAAGTGCCGACACACCTCCACCAGGCGCGGTTCCTGCGGCTGGCTCGCCGGTGTGGCCGCCGAGGGCTGCTTGCCGCGTCTATTGTTCTTGCCCTTTTTGCTGTTGCCGCCGTCCTTGCCGCGACCCTCGGCTTGTCCTCCTCCGGCTTCCTCCTCCGAAGGGGTTACAAACTCCACAAGCGCCACCGACTTCATCAGGTCGGCCACGGCGACGAGCCTCCCCTCAACGGCCAGGTCGATGGCGTAGCTGGAACACTGGTACGAGGCGAGCTTCACCAGCCGGCCCGAGGTGGTCGAGAGCTCCTCGTACCGCGCGATGACGACCGTCTTGGTCAGCGCGGCGACGATCATGTCGTCCATGACCGCCAGCCGGCGGCACCCGCTCTTGACAGGGTGCGACAGGATCTGGTAGGGGGAGCGGTCCTCGTCGACGCCGAAGACGATGATACGGCCCTTGGAGTCCGGCGATGAGGCAGAGAGTCGGTGGTCCGAGTCTGCCAGCAGCGCCCTCGTGCCCACGACGAACCGCTCGGCCGCGTCGCCGTAGCTGTCGGGCAGCCGCGCCCGGACCACGCATTCGACCAGCTCCCCGGCCTCGAGCTCGAACGGCCTCCCCAGCCGCTGGAAGATAACCTCGTCCACGAGCCGGAAGGTGCTGCTCGCCATCTCCACGCCCTTGACCAGCTCCCGCTTGATGCAGCCCAGCCCGAACGCCTTCTCCCCGCTCGAGTAGGCTATTGTCCTCACGTTTTCCCCCATGTCGAGCGACTGGATATGGCTCTGCCTCTGCTTGTCAATCTTTGCGATCTTGAACGTCGACTCCGTCGCCATGGCGAGCGAGTCCGGGAACGCCGCCGAGTCGAAGAGGCACACATAAGTGGCCGACTCGGCCGTCACTGCCGAGTAGACGATCCGGGACTCGGAGCCGTAGATCAGGCTTGAGTGCTCGCTCGTGACGAATATGCTGCAGACTCTATTGTTGTGGCCGTTGACCCTGCCCTTGCCCTTGCCCTCGCCCTCGTCCTCGCGCCCGCTATCCTCCTCCCCCTCCTGCGGCAGCACGTGGAACCGGGCCTGCCTCGTCCCTAGCACGACACTCTTCCGCCCGGAGAGCCCCCGGCCGGACCTGGAGACGGCGAAGGTGACGACCTCACCGTCGTCCATGGCGACGAAGAGCGTCGGGCCGGCAATGCGGGGCGGGAGCACCGAGGCGAGGACGATGTCGCGGGGCACGATGGCGTCGTCGTCCGTCCGCCTCAGCTTCTCCGTGTGGATCGCCTCGAGGTGAGGCAGGTCCACCAACGACACCGTCCCCGTGGACCAGAACCCGACCGCCCCGATCTCGAGCAGGTGAGGCGAGGCGTGGATGCACGCGATCTGGTCGCCCGCGTCCGTCTCCCTCTGCGCCCCTACCCGTAGCTCCCCATCCAGGCTTAGCGACACTAGCGTCCGCCCCTCGACCGAGAGTAGCACCCACCTGGAGTTTGCCGACGCCGTGGTGATGGTCTTGCCCTCAGGCGGGCTCCACGAGTTTATCGTGACCCCACCGTCCTGATCGATGACGTAGACGCCAGCCTCGTTCACTTGGAGGACCCGCCCGCCCGCCAGGTTCGACGCCAAGATTGTCGGCAGCGACAGCTCCAGGCCCTGGAACTGCTCCACCTCCTCCACATCGCCAGCCTCGTCGAACCGGAACACCCTCGTCTCCGTGACAAACGAGGCAACCAAGGTGTCGTCCACCCCGGTAGACACCCCCCGCGGCGACCGCAGCGAGAACAGACCCCTGATGTCGCCCAGGTCCGCGATGACGCCCACGTCCTCCACCCCTACCCCGCTGCGGACGCTCCTCAGCGTGCCGTCCTTGTGCGCGCCGCTCCCCGTGACGATCCTCGCCTGTCCCGACGAGTACTCGTTCCCGAGCTGGCTGTCATCCCCGGCCTCCCTATTGCCCATGTCCATAACGGTGAAATCCAGAATGGGGGCGATGTTGGGCAGCGTCTGCACGGGGTCGACCATCTTCTCGGCACCGAAGTCCACCTTGAGCAGTTGCGAGTCCCCGTAGTGCGACCCGACGAAGAGCATGCCGTTGCCCAGGTAGACCAGCTCGCTCGCCCGCGACGACTTGCCGATGTAGCTCACCACCAGCTCCTTGACCACCACGCCCTCCACCATGATGGTCAGGAGGTGCAGGCCGCCGTAGTCGTCCGCGAGGAAGTAGTGCGTCGCGTCGTAGGCCGCCCAGGCGACGAAGATGAGCGGCGTCGTCAGAGACGCCTCGAACTTGGCCTTGGTCACGTCGTCGATGTAGAGAAGCCTCGACTCCCCGACCACAATCAGCCCGCCCAGGTGCGCCCTCGCCGAGACGGGATTCCGAAAGTTGTGCCTCTTCTCTTCCTCAACCCTCTCGACGGGGATCAGCATGGCGGCACCCGGGTCGGCCACGTCCATGGAGATGTCCCTGTCCTTGTAAGGGTCGAACTTGGAGACCACCGAGTCGCTGTCGTCCGAGCAGAGCCGATACGTAACCAATTTCGACTCCGGCATGTTCGGCCTCGTCTGGTACAAGAAGGCAATCCTCGGATGCCCCGTCTCGGAGTGCAAAAAAGTAGCCGCCTTGATGTAAAGCTCTGATATTCTCGCCTGCTCCAGCCACTCGAGGCACATGGTCGTCCCCTTCCTCCTCTGCAGCCTCGTGACGCTAAGCACGCCGGACCAGAGCAGCATAGCCATAAACCGGCCCGTCGGGTCAACCAGGCATTTGTTCCTCGTCGTCGCGTCCCGGACGAAACGCTCCCCGAGATCCTGGAAGTCCTCTACCGTCTCTAGCCGGCGGCTCTGCGCGTCCCAGCGGGCGGTGAAGTACCGGAACCGGTCCGTGCCCACAAAGAGAATCTGGGTTGGTGAGTCCCGCGGCTGGAGCGCCTCCAACATGCATATGTTGCCGAAGACGATGCTCGTATGTATCCGCGTCAGCTGCTCGTCCGCGAGCTGCCATATCTCGAGCCGGTTGGCCTTCCTGTTCGTGAAATGAGCGGTAGCTGTCAGCTTCATGCTTTTGCTGCGATAAGGCTAAATTGCTGTGCACAGAGAACAGAATCACGGTCCGTCTTTGTTTACTTACGCGACGACCAAGCCAGGCGCATCTTCGGACAGCAGCTTGACTGAGAGAGCATGGCGCACACTGCTGGACTTGTGTATGGCGGCTATGTACGCCATGTTTGCTTAATGAGGCCACAAAAACTCTTTAAGCAAAGATTATCGGTCATAATCTGTCAGAATGAGTTTGTCTGGTTGTGCAGGTTAGGAGGTCGCTGAAGAGTTCAAATTTCGAAATTCAATGCCTGCCGGGTAGGTCTGGTTGATGATGCAACCGAATACCTATCACCGCCGGACGGAGCCGGAGTTAAGCCCACAGATACCCCTACCCCACCATAGCGGACAGCAGGGTCCCCGCACCTGCCATAAGTCGTGCTGTGCGTCGGCCGGAGCCTCATCCATGGAGGTTAGTCTCGTACCATGTAAGGGTATCATGCGATACCGTGACTTCCCAAGCATATGCTCCCAGGCTAGGTACTACATCTAGCAATTGGGGCATATCCCACGCATGGAATGTTATCCACAGTCCATCCATACCGTATAAACATAGAAGGAGGGATCAAAAAGCCTTCCAGAATCCCAGGTTTTGGGTCAATACCCCTTCCTTCACTATCAGGGTAGCGAACAAGGGTAGAACAATCGGCAGCAGTCCTACCGACGCCACCTGCTCCGTCGGAGAACGCCAGACGTGAGAAGGAATCATCTATGTACATACACAACTATGTTTTTTCTACGCAGACAAGTCAAATAAGAAAAGAAGGGGGGGAGGGGGAGGAGAGAGATAGAAAAGAAGAAAACATCAAATCCCATCTCTCTCCAATGAACCGGAAGCTTTCCACCGGCCAATCTCTCAGCACCTACCCACCAGCATAGTAAACAACACCTCCAGCAATAGCCATTATAGGGGAAAGGAGGGAGGCTCACATCGGAGCCGGGAAGGAGCAAGAGAGTCAGAAAAGCAAGCCACAATGAAAGTTGTTATCAAAATCACGAGGTGTAAGCCACGAGACAGGCAATGCGTGTGACAGGCGGGCGACACTCTACAAACCCCCCAGCCCCTTCATACAAACCTCATAGTCCCACCAAGCATCCCCCTCGAGAGGGCCCGCTCGACAGCAAGCCTGAGCGCCCTGGCCCGCCTCGCAACGTCCTCGACCTCCCCCTTGAGCCCGACGTCCCTAGTCCCCGCCGCGAGGCCGGCCATGTCGTCACCCACGCGGCCCATCAGCTCGTGCACCCACGAGCCCAGCCCCTGGCCGTGACCGCCGCCGATGCCCGCGAGCTGAGCTGCGCCGCCGCCGCCGCCACCACCAGCCCTCTCCACCTCCCTCAGCCAGGCCTCGACGGCCGTGTTGATCCACTCGGCCACGAGCCGCCTCCTCCTGCCCGTGAAGGGCACCTCCTGCGCGTCGAAGATGCGCTCCAGGACCCGCACGACCACCGAGGGGGCCACCCCGAGCCCCAGGAACAGCAGCACGAGCCACGAGTTGTCCGCCCCGATGCTCTCGTCCTGCCCGTGCGTGACCGCGTACTCGCACACAACGGGGAGGAGGCCGTCGATGGGGAAGACCATCGTGTCGAGCGAGGTCCGGTGCGCGATGGTCTGGATCTGCATCGAGACGGCCTCGTAGGGCAGGGGCGGGGGTGCGGCATTGGTGGAGGGCGCCCGCTGCGGCTGACCCCGCTGGCTGCGCTGCTGTTGTTGCTGCTGCTGCTGCTGCCGTTGCTGCTCCTCGTACTTTTCAAGCTTCTCCTGGTTCTCTCGGTGGGTCGCCTCAATCAGGCTCTTCCACGTCTCCAGGATCACCCTCGGTTGATGGTAGTCCGCTGCGTGGAAGATGAGGAGGCATAGGTCGAAGTAGCTTGCCTGGTCGGCATACTTGTTGTAGAGCTGCAGAACGCGAGAACAACCCCAAAAAAAGGAAGGAAAAAAGAACGAGGTCAGCATAAGAACACAAAAATAATGAAGTGACGTAGGATCAGATGGAAAGGGGCATTAGGGAGCAAAGAAGAAAAAACAAGAGAAAGCCATACATCAGTAAGCCCCAAGATCTGTCCATCCAAAGCCTCTTCGATCTCAACCTTCCTCTGGTCAGGGATCCGCTCGTCCGCCTGCAACCTCTCGAGTAGGTCGTCCTGGATGTGCGCTACCTCGAGCAGCTCCGTGATCTCGTGGTTGAGCACCTGCTGCTGCTGCCTGGCGGTGCCGTTCCCCGCGCCGCCCATCCCGACCCCGTTGCTGGTCGTGAACCCCGTGTTGCCCTTGGCCCGGCTCAGCAGCGTGATCCGGTCCTTGATCCCGATCGGGAACTCCGACTTGGCCAGGCTGGTCTGCACCTGCGCCGCCTCGAAGTACTGGCTGCGCTGCGTGTAGAAGCGGCACAGGAGCTCGGCGTGCCGCACGTCGACGCCCGCAAGCCGGCGCAGGAAGGTGATCACATGGGGGGAGTCGATCCGCAGCAGCCTCTCCGTGTAGTCCTGCTCGATGTACCACTCGTACAGATCGAAGTGGAAGACCTCATCGTCCGAGTCGTTGACAACGCCGTACGCCTCCAGAAGCTTCGTCCGCGCGAGCGTGGGTTTCCCATCGATGAACTCGGCCTCGGAGCCCAGCGTGGCGTCCAGGCGGAGCAGCACCTCGTGGATGATGTCGTAGCAGCGCTTCCGCTCCTCAAACAGCCTCTTCCGCGGGTCGTTGGCCGGCCTGTTCTCGTTGAGCCACGCCAGTGCCTGATTCCCCCTATCCTTCTCCCGCGCAACCACGAGGCACAGCTGGATGGCACCCGCGAAGTACTTCATCTCGACGTACTGCTCGACAGCGGACCCGAGGTTAACGAAAGTCAAGCTGCCAGCCACACGCTCGAAGAGCCTCTGGCTCTCGTTGAGCAGCGTCCGCGCGACGTTGGGGTTAGACGCCTGCTCCGACGCGCGCTTCAGCTGCTCCTGCGCCTTGAAGACGATTACGTCGTCTGGGCTGCAGAAGCTGCCGCACCGCCGCCGCAATGCGTCCGCCACCGTCTCCACGTTCGAGCCGCTCTCAATGTTGCGATTGACAATAGCCTTGACGAGGAGCTTAGCTAACTCCTTTCCGCTGGACTGCGAGAACAGGTCTTCGTACGTTAGCATGTCGAGCTGCGCCCGGCTGGGGTCATCCAGCCGCAGGTAGATGTCCGCCACACGCTCGTCGAAAAGCATCAATACGAAGGATATCCCCTCGGATATGCTCTCCATCAGCTTCTGGAGCGCGTGGAGCGCCTGGTGCTCGGCCTGGAGCGCCACCTCCTCCTGCCTGCTGGCGACACGCTGGAGGTCTGCGGGGCCAGAAAGGCCCTGAATGATGCCCTTGTTGGTGTTGAGGAAGTTGCGGAGCCTCTCCAGATTCTCCTGAACGACCGTGAGCTTGGTGGTCGGTATCGTGGATGTCACAACAACACCGCCTGCCGCTGCGGGATCGACCCTGCTCCGTATGACCCTGGCCCTCCACAGGACCCGGACGAGTCGAGCGAGATAGATGGCGAGCGCATCGTGGCGAGATGACAGCTTCACAGACTCGGCAGTTATGGACCCGTCCGACTCCCTAACGGTCGGCTGGCCCCCAAATGTGATGTAGACAGACTTGGCCCGCTCCGAGGCGCCCTGGTCGACGACTCGGCTGGTGCCCGCCCTGATATCTATGCCCTGCCCGCATGCGACTGCGAGGGCCGCAGACACCGTCTCCACCCTGCCGTACATGCTGATGAACTTCCGAACCTGGGCTTCGAGGCCCTCTTCTCCAACCGCGCCCCTGATTATGATGGCGAAATTGTCCACGAACCTCCTGCGACGGACCACGTAGATCCCGCTGTTGGTCAGGACGGCAAGATCGCATGCAGGCTCGTCAAACTGCACGGCGAGCTCATTCCCAAATCCGAGAGGCTGCTTCGTAGCCGAGAAGGGCTGTGTGATCAGGCCAACGTCGATGGCTTTCGTCTTAGGGGCCAGCTCTACCCAGTTGGCATGCTCATAGAACTTCAGGGCAGTCGCGGGCACGGTGGCCTTGATTCGACCGGCGTCAGGGGCAGATGCAAAGAGCAGGTGGGTGTCCCTGTCGTCTGGCCGCTCCACGAAGTCGAAAAAATACCCCGGTGCAAACCTGAAGCCCAGGGTGCTTTCCTGCAGAGTCCGTGACTGCACGTCTAGGGCGGACTCTGAGGAGCCTGGGATGCTGGGACGGCGGCGGAGGTCGCGCGCTCCGGGTTCTTTGGGGGGAAACTTGACATACTGCACCTGCATCGACTGGGGCGCGAGGTTCGAAGAGGCACCCAGCATGTACGACGCAGAGCTGGTGGCGCTCAGGAACAGGCGGCAGCCGGTGCTGGTCAGGGCCATCAGATGCAGCTTCGATGCCTCCTGGGCAGGAATAGGACTTATCGAGACGATACTCATACGGTCCGTCAGGAGAGGAGAGGGGCTGATCATGTGCGCAACGTCCCGCAGACAGTGGTTTTTCTCCTTCTCGATGACCTTGGTGAGCCTGTCGGGCCCTTCAATATGGTACGTTCGGATGGTGGACTTGTCTGAGAGGGTATAAAGCAGGTTCCTCGAGTCATCCACCTTGAT
Source organism: Pseudohalonectria lignicola (assembly GCA_003049395.1). Classification (NCBI taxonomy): domain Eukaryota; kingdom Fungi; phylum Ascomycota; class Sordariomycetes; order Magnaporthales; family Ophioceraceae; genus Pseudohalonectria; species Pseudohalonectria lignicola. Next base: position 9,125 of record PYSP01000480.1, on the reverse strand, counting down.
GCCTACCAAGCCCTCGTTGCTCTGTGTGTAAAAGATGCCACCGGGAAGGCGAGGCATGACGGACGACCAGCCCGGCTGGGAGTGATTGATCTTGTGGCATCGGCCCGAGAACCACTTCTCCTCCTGCTGGTAGCAAAGCTCGTACACGTCGGTATCGCCCTTGCCGCCAAAGAAGATTCGCCCAGTCGATGTGCCCGCGATAAAGTTCACATTGCCCGATGGAGTATGCAGCCCCATCTTCGTCGAGTAGAGACCGATCGACTTGGACCCGTTTGGATTCGAGGTTGTCGAGACGCCCAGCAATATGAGATCCGTAGTGGTGGCCACAACTAGGACATGCGTGATGCTGTCGAGAAAGACCTTGGGCCGCGGGGGCACCAGGGCCACAGCTTGGATGCTGTGCGGCTGGTCCTCGAAGCCGATCACCTCGGGGTTCGGCTGGGTGAAGTTCCACATCAGCAGCACGTTGTCGACGCAGGCATACGCATGGTTGATCTCGGCGAACAGTCCCAACTGAGTGCTGAAGTGGCCGGCGTTATAGACCTCGAATACTCGGTCGGGAATGGGGTGCATTTGCACCCTGCTAAACGGCGCCCATGCGGAATCAGAGTTGTAAAGGTCATATTCCGACGATGCGCCGGCTGAGACACCGTGTTAGTTAGCAAAACTTACCATGTCGCTCCGAGAACAGCAGTGCATAGGGAAGAGTATGCGTGATACGGCAGGAAAGGGCTGAACTTACGCCGGCAGAAGGAGTCTATGTCCGGATAGCTCTCGTCCTGCTGGAGGACCTCGTTGATGCACCTCGCAGCCTTGAGGATTAGTGGTAGAGGTGCCAAGGCTAGTTCGGTTCCAGACTGCTGTTGAAGTTGGCTATTCACTTGGCTTGAGGAAGCAACAGCTCCGGACCTTGGAGGTTCGTTGGGAAAAAGCTGGCGCCTGGTTGGGTCGCTTCTTGATGTCAAAGCTGGAGTCGAGATATATGCGCCGGGCAGCTGGCGCATCGGTGTTTGGGTCGCCATCCTCTGATGCGTCCGTAGGCAGCGTCTTCCAAACTTGAAAGATCACCGTCCTTGAACGGGGCCAGTTCGCGGTTGTTGCTGGCTCCAACCAGTTGCCGGTTGTCTGCCTTGATGGGTGCGCCAGGGCAAAGCAGTCGTATGCCCGTCAGTAAACCATCAGGTTGGAGGAAAACAGCGCCTGAGGAAGAATATTTGAGCAGCCTTGTTTCGGAAGTTGTAATGAAAGCTCAGAGGAGGGAATCCGTAACGGGAATGGCAACGTGGGATCTGATTTGCGAGAGCTCGAGACACCAACGGGAGATTGACGACGGCAGCAAGGCGGCCTAGCGCAAAGGTGGTGTCAGAGGCTGGAAACAGCAGCACTTTTCTGCTGCAGGGATCAGCTCCAGAAAAAAACCCCGGTCCAGATTTTCGCTGGCAGAGCACACCCAGACGCGAACTTGTCGCGACTCACTAGTCGCACTAAACCTATTGTGGACATTTAGTACTAACAGCCCCCGACTGGCCATGGACAAAAGATGCATCACGATTCACGGCCAGAAAGGCTTGAGCTGCGAGGCTGGGTACCTAGGATACACAGCACAAAAAATAATGACATAATTCTGATACAAGGAGGCTTTACCAAAATAAATCAATTGGCCGCTTAAAAATGTTCCAGAAGTCACTAAGAACAGATCAACTTAAGCATCCATTTCCACTCCTATCATCTCGCCCGTAATGAACCATTACCCTGCCGCAAGGAACGTCCTTTAACACCACAGCCTTGACACCCGGCTCCTCATCCGGGGTCGGCTAGATAGGCGTCTCCCTCAACTTTCGGATGTGCCCTCCATACTTCCAAGTGCCGCAACTAATAGCTGCCAGAAAGATGTACAACCCCAACGCCACCGAAGTATCCCTCATAAATCTATGGTAAGCTCATGCCTTCTTCGCCTCCCTCGCAGCCTTCTTTAGAGCCCTGTTCCGGATGTCAACATGCATCTTCAAGTTGTACCACAGGCCCACCCTGGCGCCGGTGCCGACTGTGTTCTCCACAACCCATTGAAAGATGGCATGGCTCCAGTACGGCGTATAGGTGTATGCCATCTGCTGCGAGGCGCAGCCGATCTTCCCCAGGGCTGCGCGGACGAAGGGCTTTGGATTGGGGATCAGCAGGCTCGGCCGGCGGACCTTGCTCATGGCTGAGACGACGAGATAGCTGAGCACGAGATAGACATCCACGCCACTGGGCCTCAGCTCCTCCGCAAGAGAGCTGCTCCAGTGCTGTAGGAACGCCTTGCTGCCGCTGTAGGTTGCCAGGAAGGGTGTCGGCATCCAGCCGCCAAAGGATCCCATGGTCAGGATTAGACCCCTCTTGCGCTGCACCATGCCGGGGGCCACGATCTGCGTCGTCTTGAGGGTGCCGAGGCAATTGATGGTCACGATGCTCTCCAGCTCGTCGCGCGGAGTCTCAATGAAGGGCACGGGGATCGAGTGGCTCTGACCGACATTGTTGATCAGAATGGCGACCTCAAGGCCGGAGATTAATTGGGCGAGCCTCTCGTAGTCCTCCACGTTATCTTGCGAGAAGTCCATAGCCAGTGTCTTCGTCTGCAGACCCTTCCCGGCGTGCTTGGCCTCAAGCTCCTTTGCGAGGGACGTGAGCTTAGATTGTGTGCGTGAAACGAGGACAAGGTTGAACCCTTTGGCGGCCAGCTGGGATGCGAACTCCTTTCCGAGGCCATCCGAAGCGCCAGTGACAACAGCCCAGGAGCCTTTCTTGCCATACTTGCTCAGCTATCACGATATTTCTTGTCAGCGAGACAATGACTATAGTAATATCACCGGGACTGCGAGAGACGAAATTGGGAGGGCATACATTTGTCCCGCTCAATACAAACAAGTTGAGAGCCAGCTGTAGGTAGCTAAGGACCTTGCCAGAGAGGTATAGGGCACCAATTCCAGCGAAAGCCCACTGCAAGCCCTGAGGCACCGAGCCCAGAGCCTTGAATACGGAATCCATTTCAAGCTGCAGATGATAATCGGGCTGAAGAAATCCGAATACCAGGAGAGAACAGATGTTCAAATCAAGGGCTTGACGAATGCTGCCTGACACTGACGGAAAGCCGCTGGAAACTTTAATTCCCCAAGCAAATTTGGGAGCACTGGCCCATAATCGCCCAGTGCTCCTGTGGGGCGTCAGCAGTTGACCCCACCTCCTGTAGCTTCATCTCGCATCTTGGGGTTCGGAACATTAAATTTTGTTGAGCTTAGCTATGGTGGTTATGACGGGACCGGAAGCAGTTTAAAAGGTAGTTGAGCTCACCGTGACAGTGGCGTCCACGCTGGCAACCCTTCCTCCCAAGTCCCAACAACTCCGTAGGTGAAGGCGTAAACGAATTTTCCCAATCGAAATCAAATAACTTTGCGTCATCTGCCAAAGTACTCCCCGACCAGAAAACATGGATTCATTTAAGTTCCTCCCAGCCGTGGACAACGGATACTTGCCTCTGTACCTCTTCGTGGTGAGTCTTCCCAGCCAATCCGAAGCGCCTTGTATTGCAGCTAATCAGCATAACTCACTCATCTTCGTAGATCTCAATTACTGCTATCGGCAACGCCTTCCAGAACTTCAGCACCCTCCATTATAGCCGGCGCATATACAGGGGCCTCTTCGTGCCCAACCCGGCCTTGGCGAAGAGCAAGGCGAACGCGGGCGGGCGCAACAACCCGGAGGACAGCATCCACAAGCTCGTACCGGCCTCAAGCACGGGCAAGGACGTCGAGAAGGCGACGGACCAGCTGACGCCCCTCGCGGCGCGCCTCTTTGGGACCTGGACCATCATCACGGGCGTCATCAGGCTCTACACGGCCTACGACGTCTCCAACCCGACGCTCTACCAGCTCTCCCTGCTGACGCACATCCTCGCCGCGTCGCACTTCCTCTCTGAGGCGTTTATCTTCAAGACGGCCACCCCCAGCGCGCCGCTCATCGCGCCCGTTCTCGCCGGCACCACAGGGTCCGTGTGGATGGCGCTGCAGTACACCCACTATGTCGGGCCAATCAGCCTGCCGTGGGTGCGCTGAAGCGCAGCCAAATTAGGTAAACGGATGTTCAATGGCGGGAAGCAAAGGTCAAAATTGGGAACAGCGTGGGAACAGCGTGAGAACGGCGTCAAATCACGTCCCGTCGTCGGTTCATCGAGGATGGAACCTCGAGAAGGCGGTCCCCGTGAGGTTAGTGAAAGTTGGGGTCGTGATACCCCAAACACACTTGTCTATAAAATAGCTAGATAATATGCGGAAAAGCCCATAATAAACATCAATCACGTAGACTTGCGGTACAGCTGACCTCCGCAGGCCCTCAGCCTAGCGGCAGCCTGCTCGGGCGTGATATCCCGTTGCGGCTCGGCCATAAGCTCGTAGCCGACCAAAAACTTCTTCACGGTGGCCGACCGCAACAGGGGCGGGTAGAAATGCATGTGGAACCAGCTGCTCTCGGCCTCCTCCTCCGTGGCATCGAGGGGCGCCTGATGGATGCCAGAGCCTGTATGCCGCGGTTAGCGAAGAAAGGTCTCTAAGCTACCCGACCACTCACTACCTAACGTGGTGGAAGGAGGCAAAAGGGTGAGAAGGGGGGGGGGAGAAACTCACTGTACGGGAAACTTGTCTCAAACAGATTATCATACCGCCTCACAACCTCCTGTATCGCCTCGGCAAAGCCCAGCCTCTCCTCCTCAGTGAGGTCGACCATGGCCCGGACGTGCCGCTTCGCGATGACCAGCACCTCAAACGGCCACACCGCCCACCAGGGGCAGACCACCAGGAAGGCACCGTTCTGCCACACGACCCTCTCCCCCTCCCGCGCCTCCAGCTCCGCGTAGTCCCCCAGCAGGTGCCTCCCCGCGTGCTCGACCCTGTAGGCGGCCATGCGGACGAGCTCCTTCCCCGGCTCCTCGGGCAGGCTCGAGGTCGTCCAGACCTGGCAGTGCGGGTGCGGGTTTGAGCAGCCCATGGCGGCGCCCTTGTTCTCGAAGATCTGCATGTACCGCAGCTGGCGGGCCGGGGTTGGGGGAACCGCCGCCGCGCCCCCTCCTCCTCCCAGCGGGATCGCTGCCAGTCTGTCCACCACGCCGGCCAGCGGGTTCGTGGGGGACAGGTGGGAGGCGTAGACGGCTGTCCACATGTTGACCACGGGCACGATCTCCTGGGGCGTCATGTCCGCGAGGGTGACGTGGTGCTTCGCCGAGAAGGTGAGCACGTAGCACCTCCCCGTCGTGGCCTCCGCCTTGAGCAGGAGGGATGCGATGTCTAGGTGGATTTGCGTCCCTTTCGTGTCAGCAACACAATCCGTCTCCGGTCCAGGGGCGGATCAGGGAGGAGAAAATTGCGCTACCATCTCCGCCCTTGACCTCCTGCTTGTATTCCGGTTGTTCCTCCTTAACCGCGCTGTAGTCATTGACAAAGATAAAGGTCTCCTTGTAATCCGGATTCTCGTCCCCTTGAGCCCTCTTGTTCCTCGGGCAGAGGTAGCAGGCAGGGTCATATTCGGGCAACTTGTTCACCAGACCAGGCTCGTGCTGACCTTGCCATGGCCTCTTCGTCCTGTGAGGCGAGACAAGAAGCCATGAACCCGTCAGGGGGTTGTATCTCCGATGAGATATGTCGTCTAGGATTTTGTCCGGCATAGCTTGAGGTAGAACTGGCTGGTATCTACCTAGCTAGGTACCTAGGCAGGCAGCTACCCGTTCGAGAACAATGGCGATGCACCACGAGAGTTGTGGCCCCAGCAAACCTCCGTAATTATAGAGAACTTGAGACTACGACCTTGAATCGAACGGCAGCTTTGTACAGCTTTACTGCGTTACCTCTCGGTTTTTATTGACGCAGAATTTGGCAGCTTCTCCAAATGTCTCACCTGAGAGCCTACTTCACGCACGCGGGGGATGGCGGGGATGCGATGATGTCGGGCGCCCCACCTACGGCCCGATTCGGGGGAAGGCAACACGATATTCACCAAGAGGTATCTCGAGAGCATCGTTTCTCAGGGGTACTGTCTGGAGGCTGGAGGAGCAGTATTGAAGCCGAAGGATTCTCCCCATGTCTCTCTGTCCAGCATGACAAGTTTGTTTGCGGAATGAAAAGGCTGGTGCTTCTCGTAGGGGTGATTACAGAGTGGCCAAGTAAAGTGACTTTTCTTAGCTTGAGAGCAAACCAATGTCATGGGCAAACAAGTCGAGGGCAATACTCCCGCCGTGAACCAAAACAATTGATCCCCGGGAAACTAGGACAAGCTATTGGAGTTTGAACCGAGATTCCCTGCCTGCGTGGTTTACATGCTTGTAGATTTGTGTAATGTGTTCTGAGATAGGAGCAACTTTGTCATGTGATCATACGGTGTGGGTCTCGCTGCCAAGCTGATGTGGCTTTCTATCGCGGCTGAACCTTAGAGGTGGCGGAAGCATGGCACGGCTAAGGTTGATGAATGAACCAAGACCATGACAGCGACGAGCTTGAGCTTTTCCATCAAATTCTCAACGAAATCACAAGAATCTATCATCTTCATGCGCAATCCTTACACGACTTCAGCTCACCCATCCGACCGAGTGACTTGATGCGCGATTAGGCGTTGCAGCATCGGAGCCGCTGGTTCCTGGTCAACTCCGGGCCTCTCGGCCACGGTCAGCGTAACAGCAAGCGGCGCCTGAACCTGCGATACAATGGGTGTCATTCGAAAGAAAACCGCTGCCAGGGGCGCGGAAGGAGGCGTCAAGTATCACTGCGACGTTTGTTCAGCAGATATCACTTCAACGGTATGTTAATTTTCTTTGCGCCTCGGTCTCTCCCGGCTCCCCAGCTGCTCCTCTTCCGCCCGAGTGTCAGCCTCTCCCCTTTCCCCCACCCCCACTTGTCACGCTGCTCCGTACTTCTGTCTCCTCCCCGGGTTCACCCTTCCCTCAGCTTTTGACTCTCTAGTCACATGCCCTTCGCGCTCAAGTCACCGATATTTCCCCTACCGCTGCGACAGGTAGTCTATGATGCCCGAACGCTTCTAGCACGCTGAAACTAAAACCTCGAAATCCGTGGCCCTCTAGGTTCGAATACGATGCGCCCATAGTGCCTGCAACGAATATGACCTCTGCGTAAAGTGCTTCGCCGACGGCCAGTCGAGCGGGAACCATCAGCCGGCAACACATCCATACCGGGTGATCGAGCAGAACTCATTTCCGATCTTCGACCAAGAATGGGGCGCCGACGAAGAGCTGCTGCTCCTGGAGGGTGCGGAGACGTACGGGCTGGGATCATGGGCCGACATAGCGGACCACATCGGCGGCTATCGGTACAAGGACGAGGTCCGCGAGCACTACGAGAAGACATATATCAACTCGCCTTGCTTCCCGCTGCCGAAGCGCTGCAGCCCGCACGACAACGAGCTCGCCAACGAGGTGACGCGCGAAGAGTTCCAGGCCCGTAAAAAGCAGCGGATCGAGGAGCGCCGGGAGCAGGCCAAGAACGCGCCGACCCTGCAGCCCAAGACGAAGCCGACGGCCTCGGTCCCGTCGTGCCACGAGATCCAGGGCTACATGCCGGGCCGGCTCGAGTTCGAGACGGAGCACGCCAACGAGGCCGAGGAGGCCGTGCAGCTGATGCAGTTCGACCCGGGCGACGGCATCAACCCGCGGACGGGCGAGCTCGAGCCCGAGATGGAGCTCAAGCTGACGGTGATGGAGGTGTACAACTGCCGGCTCACGCAGCGGGTCGAGCGCAAGAAGGTGATATTCGAGCACAACCTGCTCGACTACAGGGAGAACAACAAGATCGAGAAGAAGCGCTCGAAGGAGGAGCGCGACCTGCTAGCCAAGGCAAAACCCTTCGCCCGCATGATGAACCACGACGACTTCGAGGCCTTCTCGCAGGGCCTGGTCGACGAGCTAAACCTGCGCCAGGCCATCATGCAGCTACAGGAGTGGCGGTCCCTCCGGATCGCCGACCTGCAGACGGGGGAGAGGTATGAGCAGGAGAAGGCGACGCGGATACAGAAGGCGATCCCGCTGGGCTCCATGGACAGGGAGCGCCTGGCCACGAACCAGAGGAACAAGCAGCCGCCCCAGCCGGACCCGCCCAGCGGCGCCGCCCTGCTCGTCGCCCCGAAGCTGCCCATACGGCTTGCCCCGCCGGGGGGCGTCAAGGGCGCCGTGAACCCCAACGGCAACGCACTGGCGAGCGAGACGACCGTCGTCGCTACCGGCGGCGGCGGCGCCGACGCCCCCAACGGCGGTGCGCAGGCCAACGGCGACGCCGTGGTGGTGGCGAATGGAAGAGGAGACAATTCCCCCCCGCCGCCGGCGGTGGCCAACGGCGTCGTCGCCGCCACAGCACCTGTCGGGAGCGGCAGGAAAGAGGCCTTCGTGCCGCAGCCCATCATCGGCCTGGCGCCCCTGCAGTTCTCGCCCGAGTTGACACCGGACCTGCAGCTGCTCACGCCCGAGGAGGTGGGCCTCTGCCAAGTGCTCCGGCTGCAGCCGAAGCCGTACCTCATGATCAAGGAGCAGCTGCTCAAGGAGGCGCTCAAGGGCAACGGCACGCTCAAGAAGAAGCAGGCGCGCGAGATCTGCCGGCTCGACAGCCAGAAGGGCGGGCGCATCTTCGACTTCTTTGTCAACTCGGGCTGGATCGGGAAGGCTTAGGGTGCTTCTAGCGGCGGTGGTGGCGATGACGGTGAAGATGGAGATGACGATGGCGGCTCCGGTGGCGGTGAAGACGAGTCGTTGAGCAGTGTCCCCAAGGAGGTGGACAATACTGGACCCCTGCACGCACTCTGGATTACCGCATTGAGGAACGCGAGACCGTCATTCGAGGCCCCGTGGACCACCCCGAGATGGATATCAAGAGCGATTAGGAGGACGAAGATGATGATTGCCATGTTGCGTCGAACATGGCGACAACTGACGTTGTCTCTTCAGATCTTGGGGCAAGTACTAGTGAGACGGGATAGGGAAACGGGTCTGGCCATCTCTCCCTCGGATGGGTACGTATTGCATCGGGATGGATGATTGTCATGATGATCTCTTCCAGGGTCGGTGGATTGGAGTTATCCGGAGTTAGGTACTGAAGAGGGGGGGG
>PYSP01000048.1:0-166905 GCA_003049395.1 Pseudohalonectria lignicola | reverse complement strand
GCCCAGCCTAAGACATGACCGTGGGATAAATACCTTTACTCCGGTCAAGCTCAGCAAGCAATTGGATTCCGAGCCTCATCGCTTCTAAAAAGGCTTCTAAAAAATAAAAAATTTAAAAACTAGGGCCGCTAGGGACCCTAGCAATGATCCCTTGCTCCCCTCCGCTGCCCTATGTGAATCAGTTTCTCTATGTCCTGGCAGGGGGCAAGCCTCAGGGCAGAACACTGAATCACAACACATAAGAAATGGTCATTTTAACATCACAGAGCAAATAATTGAGGGGGTGTTCGCCTCCAGCCCGACATGCCGACTCACAAGCCGACAATAGCCTTTGAAAGAGTCTCCGGAGCGTCCTCTGGCCACGACGACACTCCAGGGGCACACTAGCAAGAATGTAGGCAGAGAGTAGCCATGAACATTGCGAAGGTGCACTCGCAAAACAAAAAGGCAAGATAGTCTCACGGCGTCGGGAAAGATCCACCGCAGAAGGCATATGCGAAGGAATGGGTCTCGGACGGGAAAAGGCAGAGGGGAGAATAAGGAGAAGCAAAATCACTCACCCCGCAGCATCGGTCGGATGAGACATACACGCCGCTGCCCCAGTGATGGATCAGTTACAGCATCCCCGAACCCGAGTACAGGCAATCCACCAAGCCGCCGTCGGTGACCCTGCATCCTCGCCGCGGCATGGTAGCCACCGTCATGCCCAACTCCTGTAGTTTCAGCCACCACGATGGAGAGCGGGACCTTTTACTTCTGAACCAGTCAGCCTTGTACTCCGGCCCATGTGCTCCTGACTCCGCTTGGCACCGTCTATGCTCCTTACAGCTCTGGCCTGAGCAACCCGCTCCCATTCTTCCAACGAACACCACATCCCTCCCATCACCCTTCTCCTCCCTAGGTTCAGGTGCCCTGGAGGGTATCTACGTATATCTAGCTGAGAATCTATCTGTCATTCAGGCTCGATGCCGTCGGTGCCTTCCTTGGTGAAACTCAGGCGGCTGCTTTCGCTGCGCTTGTACCGTGGATCGACTCCTGATTCCGGGGGAGGTAGCGTAACTGGGGCAAGGAAGGCACGCGATAGCTGGAAGCTCAGTACGGAGAAGCTATGCGTAAGCCAACGAGCCCAGCGAAAAAGCAGGCTTAGAGCAGTTTGCTCATACTATTTCCCTTCCTCCGCGAAAATGGATAGCGATGTCGTCGAGGCGGGTGTTGTTTTCTGGCGTGCTCCAGGTTCGTTGCCGGTTGCGGTTCTCCACGCCCTCAGCAAGCCATCCCATCGTTGCTCCAAAACATCGTTCGCCCGTGCCCCCTGTAACCTTTGCCGGGAGTGCCCCAGTCTGCGCAGTTCCGGGGCTCACGTTTCTTGTCAGTTGAGTGCGTTGACTGTATCTTCAACAAGGGATCACAAAAGATACGGCGAGAGACCCAGGTTTTAACACCCATCAGGTTCATTTGCCCGGATTGCCAAAAAGGGGTCTCTTCCTCATATCTTTCCCCTCGTATTTCACAGACCCTGGAGGGCGCGTCGGTGGCGTTTTCGGTCCCTGCGAAATTGAGATAGACGTGTCGGCGGGCGCGCTGAAAATGATGTCATTCCTAAAGGGGCCTTTTACAGTGTCGATCGATCTGCAGCGAGTAGCGAACTCTGAGATTTGTTTTCTCACTACTTCTTGGCTTCCACAACCAATAAAATCCCTTCTCTGAAAGTCGCCTTCAACCTCTGTAGCAGTTCCAAACCATCTTGTATCAAACCCTCAGCAACATTCTTCGAAGATAGGTACACGCAATTCTCGAAACTAATCTCGAACTAACCTCCCTCTTGAGCCCGATTCTCCACGAGATGTCACGGGTGGTCCAGGTTAGGTCGGCTAGTCGGGTATAGGTAAGTATACACATACCTTAACTATTGAAGAGAAATCGAGAGCACAGGGCCTATTCATCGTGTCTTCGCCCTGACCCTCCCCCTCATGACGCTTTTTGATATGACGCCCAAAAACATCGTCCATGATCGACAGAATAGAGGAAACGTCATTCCCGTCTCGCCCGTACCTATTTCAACGTCACCACCGATCTCATCCGCCGGGCGCCGATCCCCATAAAAGTTCCTCCCTCCGACATGCGGGCGATCGGGCTATGACATAACTGCACCAGCCAAAAACGGCCACTTGGCCGCTGATCACCACCGACGCAAGCCACCAGCTTCTCCCCGCTTTGGCCACACTTGTCGCACACACAAGCCCGTCATCATCACCATCCACATGTGGCTACCTCCCCCAAATTTCCTGTCGCCGTCATTCCCCACGGTTGCCNACAAGCCCGTCATCATCACCATCCACATGTGGCTACCTCCCCCAAATTTCCTGTCGCCGTCATTCCCCACGGTTGCCGTTCCCCTCAAGTCCCCCATCTCGTCTCTCTCTCTCTCTCTCTCTCTCTCTCTCTCTCTCTCTCTCTCTCTCTCTCTCTCCGGAAGGATATTCCTCGGTCTCTCACCAGAAGAGAGGAACCCTGTGGCTTGCAAGAGTATGACGCGGAAAGGGGGGACGCCCAGAAACTGTGGCTTCTGATCATCAAGGGTCTTCCCTCGTTTGCTCGAAGTTCCCCAGCATTGAAACCATAATGCTTGAGAAGCATCCCGTACGTAGGTACGCTCTGATTCCCACACGCCCCCCGCGCTTTGGCGAGCAAGGGGTTGCTGAACTTGCCTGATGAGGCAATCGCCCCCCTCGAGCTGCTGCTGCCATTGGCTGCAGAAGGAAGCTTGGCTGCGTGGAGGGCGTGTAGCGTTCGTCTCTGGGCTTTCTGAGTGACTCCTCGAACGCCTGCAGAGACAGGTCTCTCTCCCACTCTCTGTGGCTTGAAGCCAGCTCGTTGGCGAGTGTGCCGATCCTGTGGCGAGGACCTGCCCGTACAGTGCGGTCGCCTTCTCAATGCTCCCTCGCCAGCCACCAGCCACCAGCATCCCCTTGTCCCCGCATCTCTCACCACCTAGCCGGTGCGGTCGGCTCTGAAGGGGCAGGTTTCCCACTTCTTAACTTCTCGCCACTGCTCCCTCCTACCCTTGGGTTTCACACCCACCCACCCTGGCCACAAGCCCAGTAGTGGCTAGTGGATAGGGTTGTTTGGGCCCCCTCACATGCCATAGGAGGCCCAGGCCCAATCGACCAGTAACAGCTGCCCTAGCACCCTCAACGCCTGCAGATAGGGAGTGACTTCAGGGTCTGCTGTGGCTCGACACATCCAATGCCTACCTGCCAAAGTGCGTGCCACCGGAAACTCTCAAGCCACTTGTACCGGTCCCCTTCTGTCCTTGTTTCGTTCTGCCGGTGCCTCTCCGCCTGAGGCTCCCCCAAATGCTCACCCTCCCTGTCATACCCATTGGGTCTAGCCACCCCGACACTTTCGTCCCGGCACGCTGGAGCTTATGGAGAATGGACTGATGTGGCTTCGGATCACCCTAACAGCCGCTACAATAGACTCACAAGCGTGACAAAATTGTCGATCTTTCCCTCGCCTGGTGTAGAATCCACCCACGAGACCGCGCCACTGCCAACCGGTTGCATGCCATTGCGTGTTCCCTCTGCCCCTTGTCCTGCTGAAACCTCGCGTCTTGTCCTTCCCATTGGATCGCTGCCAAACATGCAAGCGGGTTCCGGATGCCCCCTCTATCCTGCCCGTTCCGAGCCATCCTCACATGGGCTCAAGGTAGAAAGTGCCTCCGAGCCAGCCAGAGTCCAGGCCCTGCTGGCCTGCTCCATCAAGCCCCCTGTGATATCAGGGCGCAGGCGTTGTGGCTAGTGTCCTGTCCCAATGTCCAATGGTGCACCACCACAACCTTACCCGCAGCCATGGCTTGCAGACTTGTAGCACTAACCTCTCTGTGGCAGATAATGGCAGGTACTTCAGAAGGAAGTAGACTCCAGCACGCACCAGTTCAGCCACTAAATCCCGAACCACTAACCTAACTTGACCATCAAACCCGCATTAACCGCATCGTTGCTTAAACGATGTGGAAGCCCTTCTTTGACCAAGTAGACCTAGGGTAGGATCTAGACGCCCAAGGAGACTTTGTGTTTCGTTTCCCTTCCCTCTCAACTTCTCGCCTCCTCCTAGCTCCTAGTTCACGAAAACTTTGTCTGTCACGTCTGCGAGGCCGCCCAAGGGATCTGCACTCTCAGCCTGTTCACGGGTGAAGGGGGCCTGGGGACGTGGGTGTGGTCTTTGACTGGCCGTTCCTGCACGCACCTTCTATTTCCCCCTTCCCCATTCTCACCCCCCCCTATATTGTTCCCACGCACGCCCCCCCTAATTCTCGCCTAAAGATGACTTACGATGCGCTGTCACCTAGACTAGATTGTGGCGAGTGCCTGATAGACCCATCCCGCCCAAAGTACCTGTACAAACTGCTTAACCTGCCGCCCAAACCACATAAACCAGCCGGCAGGGTCTGCTGGGGCCGGAACTGCGGCCATCTCTGCACGCCGGATGCGGGGGTTGGTTTGCAGCGCGCATCACACACCCGCAGGTACAGAGTATATCACAGACTTGGCAATTTGTTGGAAGGCAAAGAAGGTTCGGATTTCCTCAAGCGCAGAACAGTTAAGGGGAGGGAAAGGGAAAGCAGCGGACAGGAGATTGGGGAAGCACAGACAGCCAACAGCTCACTCACCGACTAACCCACCAATTGATTAACGACGGACACCACCCGCGAGGCCGCTGAAGATAATCAATCCTCCCTCGAGGAAACATGCAGAGAAGAATCAGATCATTCAGACGTCGTGTGTTCCCCAGGGCTGCATGATGCAATGCAGCTGACCGATCCTCCGAGTCCTTTCGTAGGTGTTTCGTTTTGGCTCTGTCCACCTTGCTGGTCTCCGTGTCGAAGCGCTGCGTTCCCGAGGATCCCCCTGCACAACCTTGGCATCCACTTTCAGTGCCTGGCAGTAGGTACCTAATAATATCGACCTAACATCCGACCTGCAGCAACTGGAGATCAATTGATGATCATTTGAATTGTCGCTCAATTTCGGAATTGTTCGACTTGGTCCTAAAATTAGCGGAAAATAATTGAAGAATGGAAGAAGAAGAAAAAAGAAGAAAAAGAAGATTGACGCGTCAACCAACCCCGGGGGAGAAGACACACCTGGGTCAGCGTGTGCGGCCACTCCCGCAATCATGTGCGACCCGAGCAGCTTGTCTCTCGATATTTCGATACAGTTGCTACCGCCTTGCCACGAGCTCAGACTCTTTGCTCCGTGGCCGGCTGCACCTGCTCTTGGGCTTCGGATGTCTCCCTTCCCCAACCGAGACCCCCGTGAGGCTGAACTGTTAGCGTGTGATAAAGGATGCCACAGGATGGGGGGTCATCAACCACATCGGCCAAGGCGGTATGCCCACCCATCCAACAAAGGCACCCATTTTGAGGTGGCAGTTTTGGTTGTGGCAAAAAAGAGGAAGTGTTGGAGAACATGGGGAGTGACTACCCTCGCAACAGCGGGAGAGAGGAGAGCCTATCACATGCACCAGACCGTGGGGAACTGAGAGAGGGAGGAGACGCCCCTGAGTGGAAGCGCAACGGTCCAAACCAACCAACTATACATCCGTGGCTCGCCTTTCTTTGCCTGTGCCATCACGAGCCTCTACAAGGAGATAGACATAATAGGAGAAAACCCAAGAGGAATCCCTGTTGAGCTGAAAAGGAGTGCTTGTCGAAGTGTGGCGACTTTCGCTGGAGTCAAGAGTGCTGCAAGACACGCAAGCCACTTCAAGCCTTCCCCATCTAGCTCGTGAAATTGAATGAGAAATGATTATGTCCTCCCGTACAAGCTGCGCCACAGCTCCAGAACACTCCTTGGACGACACCTAGGTCGGCCTCGGTCACACTAAGGGGAAGCAGAAAGGAGGGGAAGGAGAAAGAACGCGCACGCATTCGCCACATCTTGAAAAAAATGAAACGGAAACGGAATGAGTGGCTCGTGAAGCTTCTGTGCTTCTGCGGTGCATGTGTGTGGCAGTGACATGCATAGCAGCCCCGATACCCTGAAGGGCAGATTAGAATGCAGATCAAATGGGATGTGGCTCACCGTCAGAATTCGACCAACCGACAGGACCCGGAGCACCATCCATCCCCGGCTCGACCAGCTAGCTACCTAGTCCCAGACTAGAAACGCTCGCTCATTCGTCTGTCTTCTTTGTTCACGTTTCCAACGCTTCAACGCACGCGCGCGCTATTCCCACCCCCTCCTTGGAACAGAGGTTCTAGCAGGAAATGAAGAAATCTAAGGCGCGCCGTGTTCAGGAGAGAGTCGCGACTGTGATACAATGCAGTGTAGAACGCAATATGGTGTTAATTCCAAAATTGAAGGAGTCTACTTTGTGTGGGTTAGGTTTTTAGTTATCTTCTTTTCGCTCTTTGGCTGCTTCACTCCCGCCTGTCTGTCCCCTTTTGGTGGTTAAGCCGTCCTGTTAAGGCGGACGGACACATCGGACAGAACGTTTGATTAGACTCTGATTTCTCCTCCATCTTTAGACCCCGGCACCCAGCGCAGCGGTGGTTTCCCGTCTCCTTTGTCCTCTTATCTTGCCCCTTGCCATTCAAGGAGTCCAACTGCGGAAGGATGGATGGCTGGCATGGGAATTGGCGAAGTGGTCCCCAGCAATACGGGCATCGTCCACGCCGGCAAATACGGATACAGCCTACCGATATTGGAAAAGGAACTCAAAGATTTGGTCTGATCCACCCAGGGCGTTTGCCATCGTCTGAACTTCCTCCAAATCCCCCTATGCTCTAGGTGCTACCAGGTAGCTAAGTATCCAACCATACCAGCAAGCGGGTTTCTGCTCTGGGATTTGGCCACCTACTTGCCGCTTTGCCTGCTCTGCTGGAGCTCCGTTTCCCCCGCCCCTCCTATGATTAGGACAACAGTTTACAGCGCATTAAAGTATCCGTAGGTGCCGAGGCATAGAGAGCTCTTATAGGCAGGTAGGTAGGGCGTTTCTGGCGTTGCAGGGCGATCGGTAAAGCACCGCCCTCCGGCAGACGAAGCTGGGCCTATTTTGTACTCTGTAAGTTTTGTCTATCCCGAATGCAGCTCGCATGGGAAAGGCTCATCGCATATCACAAGGCTGCTTGACTGGGACGTACACTAGGAGAGTGGGAGAGAGAGAGAGAGCGTGTGAGAAGTCGCTTTGGTTTTTGGGCGGCTGTTTTTGTCAGTGTTCCCGGCTCTCCCACATTCCGTTCTGAAAAAGCCCAAGTTTCGTCCTACCGTTTCCACCCCGGGAGAAAGGTGGCCCGTTTTGCCGTTGAAGAACTTCTCTGGTCCGCCATCGCTTCTGCTGTGTTGCAATGTAAAAGTTCACGGGCTAGTCGATGTGGGCGCATTGGCAAAATTGGGTGCTGTGGGGGAAAGGCAAAATAAAACTTCTGAAGGTTCAGTGTCTCCTTCGCTGTCTGGATCTTGAATCTGGTTCAGCGTTAAGTGACTGCGCTATTGCGACCGTCGCAAGATTAACACACGCGGCTGAGCGGTTCGGATGTCCCACTCCCTTCACCCTGCACTGCGGAAGGCGTTTAGGGGTTTCAATTTTATTTTAGCGGTGTTACGTCAAGATTACTGGATTAATTATTGCAGACTGCGCAACAATGGTAGGCTGCATACTACCTCAGTAGGGACCTACGGATGCCCGTTATTCATTCCATCTTCGTTTCCGCCATATTGATTTCCCATCACAGTCAGATTCCCAAAGTTAGGTCCTTTTCCTCTGCCTTCCCCGTAACTAACTAGCGCACTGATGGCGCTTCCCCGTTTTCCTTGGGCGACGGTTGAGAGCTAAAACGGTGAAATGAGCGTTGTTACAGATGAAATTAGCGCCGCCTTTGTCCCGATCCATCCAACCATTCGACCTCTCGTCAGTTCACCACCGGTTCATCGCTAATTGTTTCCTCAAGGTTGCATTTCCCGCCCTTAATTACCTCCTGCATATGTGTTTCCAGAGAAGGATCGGTCACTCTCCGGCGATGGTGATTGGACCGGGCCTTGGGTCGGCCCTCTGCCCGGGGAAGACACGGAACACACCGTGGAATGTGGATGGACTCTGGGCCGCGGACGTGAACTGTGGGCTGGGCCGCAGTGTAGCAGTGTAGGGTAGGTATTAAGGATGATGGCCGACACATCATTCCCATAGATTTTCATAAAGTGGAAAGGTAAGGAGCGTGTTTGTTTTTGACACGTGTTTTTGTTCTGCAGAGGTAGAGAGAAACAGGCTGGTAGTGGCTTGTTTAGGTTTAGGTAAATTGTATGCATCATTATCCCCCTGTTGTAGGGATTCCCACCCAAAGGAGCCGAACCTGGATATCAGAACGAAATGAAAGAAACCAATGAAGGGGGGGGAAGGATATCCGGATCATAAGTGGCGTATGTGTATGGATGGGTGGAATCTCGATAGCAGAAAAGAAGTGTTTTGGAAATAAAAGACGAAAAGGAAGGGTAGTGTGAAGAGACATGAGTCGAACAAAAGTGTGTGCAAATAAGAACGGTCAATATGTGATAGCGAAAATGTAAAATGACACTCGCAGATGTTCCACCTGCCACCTGCCACCCAAGCCCGCCCGTTCGTGTTAAGGCTGCTGGGTCCTTCTCCAACAATGTGTGATGGATAGTAGATTATTGGCGTTGCACCATGTGGTGGGAATTCCGGAGTCTGGGCCCAAAGAGGCTCTGCACCTGAAGGGAACGAGGGAGGCAGGGTATAACCAAAAACAACAACAACGAGCAGAATAAAGCAGCCATCCATGGGATATTGTATCTTTCCCTGTTCTAAAGATGTAAACAGTGATAACTTGAATCGTACAGAATCGTTTGCGTGCGTGTGCGTGCTTGTTCGGGAACGGGGCAAGAAGAAGTGTAAACATAGGCTGCCCATCCAGGGACATGGTATCTCGAGAACATAATGTCAACGCCGAATCTCCTAAGCCAACATGGAAGAAAAAAAAAGCATTGCATTCGTGTTCGTTCGTGTTCATTATCTCCATCGATCTGGCGGAGATCAAGGTTTGCGAGCCGGCTCGTGGGAAAAGGACAGAGGAATATGTGTGGCCGGGTCGGCAAAAGAATCCTCGAGATCTTGTCCCAGGTCGATGGCTGTTGGTTGAGACAAGGTTGAGGAAGCTGGGTGCCTGTCTACCTCGGGAGTGTCTAGAAGGTAAGCCAAAGCTCGAATCCACTCTGGGTCGCCGTTGGTTGTGTTGAAGGGGCCTCGCTGCTGCCGCTGGGGTCGTCAACCGACATCTCCCATTCCCTCGGGGGGATCGCCGGGTTCTTGCTCGATCCTGCCGGCTCCTTGACTTCCTTGACCTCTAGCTTCATGTCCTGGCCCTCTGACAGCTCAGCAATTACGTCATCGTCCATTTCCACCTCGAGGCCACGCTGCAGACGGTGGACAACCCGGACGACCCTGGCCTCGTCGAAGCTCCATTTTGCCGCGATCCGCGAAACGAACTCCTTCAAAGTGCGCTGCATCAGGTATATGGCGCGGTGCATCTCCTTGGCCTCCGGCTGGGCTGGGTTGACGCGCGCAATATAGAAGCAGGCCACCGGCTTGGCTGATCGTTCCGGTGGAGGTCGATACGAAGGGTCGACGCCAAGTGCCTCGATCCACCCGCTCAAGTTACCAGCCTCGTCCGTTCGGTCGATCTTGGTTGGTTGGTCCGATGTTTGGCGGCTCACCGCGGAGGAGGGGTCGTCAAAATCTTGCCACTGCGCGGGCTGCCCGGCGGCTGATGCCTGTGAGTGGAGGGACCGAGAGCTTGGCGATGGTGACACCAGAGACGATCCGGCAGCTGAGCTGCGGCCACTTCGTGCTTGCCAAGCGGGGCCCTCGCGGGGTTCCGTCTTGGGGAGGTCGAGAGACTCGCCAGGGAGGGAGACCGGGTGCAAATCCATGTCGTCAAGGTCTTCGCCACGCAGATACAGGATGCTCACCGGCCGGGTACTGGTGAACATGTCCTGGAGGGTCTGTAACTTGAAGTGCAAATCCTCCTCCAGGGGCGGCCTCGTCGCGCCGGCAGAGCTGGTCGACGACATGGACCAGGTGCGCTTGTGCTTCTGCGCCTTGCCAGGTCGCTGCGCATCCTGCCCCTTGGCCGAGCCGCCCCCTCGCTTGCGCTTGTTGAAGTCCTTCATCCCGCTCTCCGCCTGTGCGATCTGCTGCTTAAGCTTGTCGATGGTCTTCTTGACATGCGCCACGTCGTTCGAAAGCTTCCGCTCAGCCCCGTGGTCGCGGAACAGCTTCACCTTGCAGTAGCATATCTCGGCCACCACAGGATCCGGGCTGGATTCGGGCGAAAGGAGGCTAGTCTTGGCGCAGAGCCTTACGGGGATGCCCTTGACACCCTTGGAGTGGCTGAAGTCTGTAGAGAGAAAGTTGAACCGCACCGCGACGTTGCACTCTACAGCGCCGTTGATGCCGGGGGTCCAGATGACAGAGAAGCCGTCGAAGGAGGACGTCTCCAGCTCGATCCGGGTTCGCTTGTCGTCGCCCTCGGCGGGTTGCCCAGCTTCGACATACTCCACCGCCTGCAGCTTCCCCCCCCTCTGGTGGGCCTCGTTGGTGCCACGCCCCTCCTTCCACAGGCTCCAGCAAACTCCCGACTTCTGGCGCTGCTGCTCGTCCTCAAAGGACACGCGGACGAAAGTACGGAACCGGGTGCCTGGCAGGATCGGGATCGTCGGGGCGGTGTCGACAACCGAGAGCGAGTACGCCTGGCCCTTGTTGAGGTACGTGACAGGGATCTCGTCCGAGTGCTTGATCATAGCCGTGGGCGCATTCAGGGTCGTATGGAATCGGAACTTCTCGGCTGACGGCGGGAGGCCGGCGTTTATGGGCACACCATATTGCCTCTGCTGATACCCCATCATGGGCGACTGCGAGTGATGAAAGGTCGAGTCCATCGACACCATCCTGTCCTCGGCCGGGTCCGAGTCCATTGGGGAGCCATCCTGATCCATCGTCTCATAGCCCGTGTCATGGTGCACGAAGGTCGACGGCGCAAAGGAGGGCTGCGGCTGAGGCGGCTGGATGAACGGGTTGAAGTGATGGAACTGCTGAGGGTGCATCCCGTGGTGGAAATCGGTCAGGTCCATCATGGCAGCGGACGAGTGCATGGCTCCCTCCGAGGTTGGCATCGACAGTGGCGTGTTCAACCCCATCCCGAGAGCCAGCGAGGGTGTGTGCAGGTCTCCGGCCTGGGGGTGGTATAGGGTGCCAGTGCCCCCCGGGGTAGGGGTGTAATAGCCCGGCGGCGCATTGGCGAAGTTGGAAAAGGAGAATGAGTTCGGGTCCATCAACGACGGCGTGAACTTGAAAAGATCGTTGCCAGACGCCCTGGGAGTAGGGTCTTGATCCCTAAAGGCTTCATGGCCGAGGCTTTGAGTCCTGCGGTCGGCGGTGGTCAGGTATAGAGTCTCCACACGAATGGCAAGCAAGACAAATTTGCGCTGCAGGTTGAGTTGGTGGTTTTGGTGTTGGTGGTTTTGGTAGTTTGATGGCTTGATGGTCTGTCCGAGGTTGTGGTTTCAGGGCACACCCCACACCCCGCGGCACACTGCAAGCATGGAAGCGACCATGTGAGGGCCGTCGCGGACGATTCCAGGAGAAGGGGGGAAAAGGAAGAAAAAGAGAGAGAAAGAAAGGGCGCATCGTTGTCGGCGGCACTGGGAAAAGCCTAGTCTCTAACTTACCTTTCTTGAGTTCCAGCTACGACAGCCGGATGGTCTGCAGCCACAGTGTGCGCTGGGACAACGGCGGCGGCTGAGGCGACAGGGTCTACTCCTCCCGCCGCTGCTGATCCTGACGCCGTCGACCCCAAATGGGGAAACTGTTCTCGGAATGTAGCCAACAATTCATCCCCAGGCTTTGCCGAGCTCGTTCTGTGCGTATCGCAAATACGTTAGGGTCTTTCTGTCTCATCATACCAAGGCGGTGCCGGTATCGCAAAAGAGAGAAAAAGAGACACCGGAGCTATAGTGATGGCCCGAGTATGGTAGCCACGCAGTCTTCAAATGTCGCGGGCGCAAAGCGAGCCAGGACTGTCCTGTGGTGGCGGTGCGCCTTAGTGCGGTTGAGGGAAACATGATTCACGTACCTTTGGCGAAACATGGGCGAAATTTGTTTGTGCTGTCCGCAGACAGCAATCTCGTGAGGAAAATCAGCAGCTGTGGGGTTTCTTCCCTCTTGTTGCGAGACCCAGGCTGGTTGGTGTGTAGCGGGAAAACCACTGTTGCGCCGCAGGTCGCGAGGGCGGAAAGAACAAAGCTTTGGTCCGGCTGGAGAATAAAG
The DNA here is from genome assembly GCA_003049395.1 of Pseudohalonectria lignicola. Lineage (NCBI taxonomy): Eukaryota > Fungi > Ascomycota > Sordariomycetes > Magnaporthales > Ophioceraceae > Pseudohalonectria > Pseudohalonectria lignicola. The sequence continues at coordinate 154,563 of PYSP01000048.1, read as the reverse complement.
GAAGTCGTCGCGCGAGATGTCGACCGTCTCGTTTGCCTTCCCTCAAGCTCTTTCTTGTCTTTTTTTTTTGTGTTGCCCTCCGAAACGGGGCTATTTCGTAAAAGGACAGTTCAGCGAGCGTTGAAGTGGACCGGTGGGAACCGTGCGATCATTCGACAAGGCGCGCAAGCAGAGACAGGTACCTTCGTCAAAGCGAATTTGTCAGGTCAGGTCAGGTGGGAACGAGAGACAGACCTGAGTCTGGGGCAGACACGTCGAAAATAAGATTTGGGAAACCTGTCAGACAAGTGTCGCAAAAGAAGCGGTAAAAGAAAAAGATGGAAAAGGATCCCAAGAGGAAAGAGGCTGATTCCGAACGATGGGTGTGTGAATTGTATATAATCTGGGCACAAATAAACGGAATGTCTAGTGGGTACCTCAGATATATGGCAGAGTGCCAGTAAAGAACACAAGGACGAGAAAACCCGACTGAAGAACCGGAACATGGTCGTGGGGAGTCTGGAAGCAGGCCCGGGGGGCGTGAGAAATGGGGTGGTGAGTCTAGTGGTGGGTGGTGGACATGAAGACGGAGGTTGCCTTTGGCCGTGAGCTCCTTTCTGCCAATGCCGCAAGCCCTTTGCCCTTTTCCATTCTCTGCTTCTTTCGTCTTGATTCCTTTTTGGGTGGGAGACCGCAGATGTCGCCCAGGGTTCCCGGTCTGTTGCAGGGAGGATGCCAGTCGTCGTTTGTCCATGGAGACAGTACTAGGTGGAATTCAGTAGGGAGAAGGTCATTCCATCTCACAGTGAGGAGAACCGCAGGAGGCTCCCCTTGTATTGTGACGGGCGAGGTAGAGTACATCGCAGTGGAAGTGGAGTGAGCGTAAGGGTGGTGCGGACGCCACGGAATACTTTGTCGCAAAGTACCCTACAGATATCCACCCACTCACCACTTGACCTCATCGGTGGCTTGGGCATGGATTGGCTCTGGGGCACGGGCCTTGTCAACAACTGCTGTGGCTTTCCAGGATGTTTTCCCGTATGGATGGTGGGTTAGTGTACAGATTACAGCTGTTGGACCGAAATTGTTACGCTGGAACAAGTACAAACGCCGATGGATAATTTAGGGATCAGGTCATGTCGCTGTGTGGGGATCCCGTCAAGAGCAGCCCATCTCAGCACCAGTTCGAAATACGTTCACATCTCCCCACATCGGCGTAGGCTGTACCTCGCTAATCGCCCTGGAGCGACCGGAAAACGCCATCCACCACCCACTCAGACAACTCTCATCAAAGTCGTTAGGATACCCTGCCAACAAGATTGCCCGAAACAGTCGCGCTTGTTGGCTGGCTTGCTTGGCTCGCTTGGTTGGGCATGGCAGGATAGGTAGGCTGATGCCCCCGCGTCCGGAGAACTCAGCAGTCATCTCACCCGTGGAGAGCTTGTGAGAGACCGTGAGGCGCCGTCCCTCCACCTTGCCCTAAAAGATGAGCCCTTGGCAGATATCAAAGATGTCTGCCTATCTGGCTTGCCCAGCAGACGCCTGGTGAGGAATCGGTGGCCATCAAAGAAGCCCTCGAAGATACAAGCTTGCGAAGGTGCGAATTTCCCAACCTACCAAAGCTCGCGCTGTACCTTTACCCCTCTCATCCTTCTCCCTGTTTTGGATAGACCCCGCTCAGCATCTCATGACACTGGTCTCCCGTCTGGGCTGGCCATGCTAGTAAATGCTATAACATCTCTTTCATACAGCACCCCATACGGTCTAGATACGCAGGTTGCTAGCCGCAAGACCACACATTCCCTACCCAACCTAGCCCATGGCAAAATTGTGCGCTCGGCGCGAGCAAATTGCCTTTTCGGGTCTGCAGTGGTGCTCTCATCAAGTTTGACGACAGCCTGCATGTCAAAACAGTGCTAGAGATTAATAACACAGTTGATATTGCTCTTGCTGGAAGAGTCTACAACTAAAAGTACCGATACAGATCCTCGAAGGGGGGACCCTTCCTGCTTTCACCCGCACCAACGCCGGTGTGGCTGTGTCTGTCGTTCTACTTTGCTCTTAGGACCCAAGCATTCCGATGGTGCTAGGTATACCCCGATTAACAACGCAGCCTTACATGCACTTTTTTTTTCTTTCTTTCTTTTTTCTTTGGCACATCAGGAACCTGCGGATCTGCCTTTGGCAAACCTAAGTACGCAACGACAAGAGTTGGTGTGTGCTTACGGCGGGGAGTAGACTGTGAAAGTGAGTCATTGCGACCACCTTGACGTTGGGACGGCTGGACGGGACTTGCCCGATCATTGACCCCTCCAGACCTTGCCGATTGCCCAGCCATCCCAATCTGGGCCCGGAATCAGCCATGTGCTAGGAGGACTTGATGTCGGACTCTACCTAGTGTAGACAGCTCGACAAAGTCGGTCCTACCTAGGTACCTAGGTACCCGCAGGGATCAATATCTTCCCCAAAGAGCACCGATTCCGGTCCGGCCCCCGTTTGTCGCGTTCAAGCTACCTAGCGGACAGTTACCCCACCAGTAATTGATGCTGGTGACTGGTGCATTCAATGTTCTTTCAACATGGGGTCGATACCGAGGCACGTGGCACACTGGGGGGGAGGGATCATCGCCCATTGAGATGAAACCGAAAGGGAAAATCTGCCAGTCGTGCCATCATGCCAAGAAAGGGGTCCTTGGGGGTCGAAGAAAAAAGAGTCATCTGAAGAGAAATGGCACATCTAGTTGTTCACAGATCGGCATCAGCATCTCCTTACAATGCTAGAAGATTTGCAGGTTGGACCCTTTATTCTTGTGCTAAAATTGTTTCCTCCCGAATCAATCCCACGTTGCAGTACCTCACCCTTACGCGGCCGCGGAGGTCAAGAGGGGCATCTGTGGCTGAAATTTCGCCACAATCGTGTCGTCAGGCAGAGTCTTAGCCGCAATGGTTTGTCCTTGAACACCCGCCAAATCCACACCAATGGGCACCACCCGCCTCGCGGAATTTTATCCCGTGACCACATCCTTTTGTAGCCGTCAATCCGCACCGCTTTGGGCTCGCTGTCGGGCGGTGAGGCTGGGGCGGTCAGCGGCGAGTGGGTGTAGGTTGCTGGCTCGGCAATTCTTCCCTGTTCGCCTACCTACGCAGTACTCCGTAGGTGGTTTGCCGTCTAAGTTGGGAGGCCGCCTGCCGTTTCGAAGCTCTTCCCGGTGTACTCTGTAGGTACGCCGTAAGATGGTACGGATGGGTAGACTTGAACTGGCCATCCATTGCTAACCATGTCCGGCGAACCCCCATCACTTTCAGGTGTCAATGCTGCCCGACGCCTTCGGTCTTAGCTCTCACTTGGGGGCATCTTGCGGTGGCAATACGACCCACTCGCATACCTATTTCGTGCTCAGAAAAGAAAAAAAAACAAAAACGGGGGATATTCATGCAGTAGGTGGCGGCTGATGCCTCGTCGGACTTCCTCCCGATATCTTCATATTCTGGGCGAGAGGCGGCTGGATAGAGGGTCTGACGTCATTCGACATCCGCGTGTACCTACCCTGGCCCTGGTAGGTGTTGCATTGAACCCAAGCTACTATTATCGAAGTCATGAGAGGATCGTGGAAGGAAATGCATGGTCTCTTCTTCGCCAACCAAAAAAAAAATTTGAACATGGGGGATAATGCCCTTGCCCCTTGAAGGCTCAAGTTGTTGAAGGTTTCTAGTTAGGGTCTGCTCGCTCCTGTTGATCTTACCCTCATTGGTTGTGCTTAGGCCAAGCTCCCGGGACCTTTGGTCAGTGCTCTAGAAGTTATCTCGAAAGAGTTTATTGATCGTCCCCTGCCGATTCTTCAAAACAACGACGATCCTGCAGTAAAAAGCGATAGAGCAACAGATTTAGAATGCAAGTCTCGTGAAACCTATTCGATATAGTACGTACATAGATGTCTCACATCACAACGGATGAATGATGTCCATAAATTCTGGATAAATTCACCTGCTAGGTGTGTCCCAAATAAGTCGACAGGTACTCTTGATATCAGCTCGCGCGATTCAGATTCCCCTGTTCCTCCCAACGACTCTCGGAGGCGCCGCCATATAGAAAGACACCCAGACGCCCTTCCACGCGCCAACATAACCCTCATCACCTATATTACAGGTGAGAGAGTTTAACCGTCATGACGTCATCCCGACCCCTTATTCCCGTCGGACGCGCGATGTAAGAACCGAGCAGAGAGCCATTGGGCCGTCCATTGTTCATGGTGTGCTGTCAGTCCAGCAGTTGGCATTTGCTTCAACCGAATTGCTTTGGCCGTTTTATTCTGGCAAAAGAATTGTTCTACTCGGGGAGTAGTATTGGCACCAAGATGGCATTTGAAGAATACCATGACACTACTTCGTCCAGATATGCCCCCCAATCGCCCTCTGAGGTCTTGATTTTTGCTCTTCAAAGTCGAACCGGGGGACTATTCATTTCCAGGGGGCTTCCCCGTCATCAGGCGCCGGGCGGCGGTGGGATCCATACTGCACAGACAGAGTAATTCCTTGTAGGACCCCGACTCCCCGACGCTGAATGACAAACCGTAATCTCCATGTTTCTCGGTCCGCCCTTGCCCGGACACGTCGGGCCGTTGAGAAAGAAGAGACAACGGAGCAGTAGGGATTGTCTTGGTCGACTCCCTTTCGCCTCAGAACACGGCTTTGGGTGGGCATTCGTCGGCCAGATGCGCACCGTTGATGTTTAGTTTCCCCACACGATAAAGCCTTCTCGTTGAGCGATTGTGGTGACAACACCATCCAACCAGCGCACGGCTGTACTTGATCCTGTACGCAGTACGCCGTGCTACATACGAAGTATGTACTTGGCAGCCTTGCTACCTCGGGCCAACGAGCTGCTCGCCTCTCTGCTCTCGCTAGGACACCCTTGACAGGCCCCTGATCAAGGTACGGATACTAGTTAAGGCGCGCTCTAAGACTCCGCCAAAGAAAGGGGCATCGGGCCATATCTGATATTCAGTCGCGGTTAAGCATAATGGAAGTCTTAGCGAGCATGGTCTGCCTTGGATGCGAGCGAGAAGGAGCGCTGTGATAGCGGGCTTACGAAGATGTGGGGAACATATTTTTGCACACCCACATTATCGCGGGGCGGAAATTTCCTGTCAGGACGCACAGTGACATCAGTGGCGTCTCTGGGTGGAGCTACAATGAGGGGCACTACCTACTGTGCCGTGGTGGACTGAGATGACCCACGCGCCCGTCCACCGACGACGCCCACCACATCCACAGCGTCCACGCAAGGGCCAGGGTGTCGCAAGCACCTATTGCTCTGGGGTGTTTCGATATCGAATGTCGAGAGTCGGGGACGAAGGCAAGCTACACAAATTTTCCCGCATGGCGCCAGCCTGGGCGAGCCTGGGCGAGTCCGGCAACGTGGAAGCTATTGGCGTCCAAATTCATGATATCCCAAGACGACGGCCCCCCAGTCCCAGACTCCCCTCTTCAATGACGTCCACAGGCGCGGCGCGAGCTCATCCAGGCTCGCCCGACTCAACTAGACGATGCTAACGGGATGGCACATGATTTGAGGCTTCAGGGTCAATTGGCCGCATCAAAGGTCACATATCCCATGATCTGTTTCACGTCCTTAGCGCAATGCAGGTGATTCAGACGGCTCGACGCAAGGAATAATCAGCCAAAGGAGCATAAGTCAGCCCCTCTAGCGCAGATTACACCGGGCTGAGCAAGCAAAACTCGAGCAATATTTCGCCGTTTCGTGGGCTGGCGTGAGAAGACGACTTGATGTTTGATCTTCGGGATTCGTGACACCTATCGCCCGGGCAGTTCTGGAGACAGAGAATGACGTCATGATCTCGAAGGAAATCTCCCCCAAACCAATTCCGTCAACATGAAGGCAAGGTAGCCGCGGAGGGGCGCCGATAAGCTCTTCCTAAGAACCGCGCTCATCCAAAAATTGGATGGGTTCCTCGAAGAGATATTGAAATAATTGACTTGCTCACTCAACTGAACTGAGGTACGTATGTACGGACGTACCAGTGACGAGGTTGTCGGGACTCGGGAGTTCCTTCGGTCGAATTTTTCATGTATTGCAACCACAGACAACTACAGAATGGTCTAGGGGAACGTAGAGTTGAAGATCGAATTAAAAATAAAACTAGTAGTGATGGACTCTTCGTCTGATCCCAGGCAAAATACGAACGTTGAACGGCCTAGAGAAGGAAGGCCGAAATTCAGCCCATCTGCAATACGGCACTGATTTAGAATGTGACTTTCTTTTTACACTAAAGCTTATAGAGTCACCATGACAAAACGTTCATGATCTAGGATTTACATCCCGAGCAAGAAGGCTGCCGGCAGGCGGGTTCTTGAGGCCCTCCGTTCGCCACCGAAGCTTGTATTCCGGATGGAGTGTCCATGCCGGCCCCTCCCCGGTGGGCAACGGGCGGAGCCCTTACTCAGTGCCGGCACTCTTCTCTTGAAGAATCAAGAGAAGCGGGGCCACACGCAGAAGAAGATCAAGTTCCTAAAGGACCAATTCCCAACCAGCTTTGGCGCCCAGATCCGAACGCAAGGGCTGATCGCTCTAATGAAACCCCCTTCCCGTGCGTCCCCTGTTGAATGCCCTATGTCGATGCTCTTGGAAGCTTCATGCCCTCTCTTCGAGTCGCTAGGGATGCTTCGTTCCCCATTACAACCGGCCAATTCCCTCGAGGGTATTGCTTCTTTGGTCACTCGGTAAGTTGGGACGACAATCACTTTCCCCATGTGAGCGGGTTGCAACCTCGCCAACACGACGTTTATCGTTTATGAAACCCCACCAGCGACTCCTCCAAGCGCGCCTAAAAGCAAGGCAGCGACGAGCTCTGGGATGGCAGCGCATACACACCTGTTGACTTGTATACACTAACTCGAAATCTCGTGGGGAAGGATTGGGAGATGATAGACATACGGCCTCTCGATTCAGGGTCAAGATCCGAGCGACGTTGCAACTCATGCAAGGAACAGAGAGACCCTTATTTCACATCACGAGCGACGCGAGGTAGATGCCTCGTCTTGGACCACCGCTTCTCCAGAAATTCTGGGCCGGATAAAGTACGTACTGATGTGGTGTTGTTCCTGGATAAGCAGCCGTTGAGATGTGCATTATCCGCAGCATCCGTCTTACCAGCTGCCCCTGAACGTAAGGACGCGCTCACGAGACCATAGAGTCGACTATCACAGGCTTCGACTATGACAAGACGGAGTTCGACGGAGAGATAGCTAGGGAGATAGGTAGGTAGATAGACTGACTATTGTTAACTTTAAACACAGCGGCAGGACGGAGGAAGCAGCCTATTGTTGCCGTGTGATCCTCGAGCTCGTCTATACTGTAGACGAGGGTTTGACGGCTCAACTGCTGAAATCGACCAGCTGATGCTCGTGGCCAAATGATTGGTTGGCAAGGTGGCCTTTGGGCCATCGTGGGGCTTTAGAAGACGCCTCAAGTCTGTGAACGTGACCGAAGCATTGAGGGGGGTCCTTATCGTTCGGGAAATGGGAGCTTCGACATCCCCAACTTCCCCCTCCATGTGAATATCCCACCTTTCCACTGAGAAGTTCAAAAAGGCCAGCCGTTTGGACTCCCCAGATATCCTTGCCCATCTTGGTTCGTTCCGGGAGAAGGGCGTCTTGAAGCTTGTCTCGAAGCTTCACGAGGCGCAATCCAAACTCGCCAAAGTACGGTTGTCCGTTTTCGGCCAATCGAATTCTTTAGCGCCATCAATCAATCCGCATTTCCTTATCGTCCGCTTATCGGAGCAACCCCCCCTGAAGTCCGAGCCTGGGACCCTCTTGTTTGAGCCATACTGCGTACGCAATCGACAACCTGCCATCCATACCTTGAGTCTTTGAGAACAGTAATCTTTGTCTCTCCTTTGTTCCCGCCGCGCAATATCTTCATTCGCCCTTCTTCGGGGTTTCTCTGCGAGGGACGGCTAGACAGACGACCTCGTTTTCGGATCGCGGACCCGAATCCTCTTCATCCTTGTACTGGCAACAAGCCCCCTCCTAGTACTGGGCGTCTACCGTCAAGCCGTCGAGAATGGCGTCAAACACAACCACATCGCCGCTAGAAGCCGTGGTGACCGAAGACCATCCCAGTGATGGTTCGAAACTCAGGACTTTCCTGTCCATCCTGAGGAAGTAAGTCTCATATGTTCGCCCTACAATATAGTATGATGTGGCTGGCACCCCCCTTAGAACGCCTGAAGGCTAGCGGCGGATCGGCACCGGAACCCCGCACCAGCCACCAGGACAGGATGCTCGACTCGGAGATGAAGCCAATCGCCCGTCTCACGATCAATGCGACTAGCTATTGGTGGCATTGCCCGTGGCATGTCGCTTCGCAGCACCACGGCTAACGCGGCCCGTTGTATGGCAACAGGTTCATCGGCGTCACCGACCTGGCCGCGGTGCGCTTCTCGCTGCCGTCGCAGCTCCTCGAGCCGACGCCGAACCTCGAGTACTGGAACTACCTGGACGCGCCGAACACGTTCATCGCGATCGGCACCTCGGACGAGCCCGTCGACCGGATGCTCGAAGTGCTCCGCTTCTGGTTCACCAAGGACCTCAAGTACGCCAAGGGCAGGCCGTGCAAGCCCTACAACTCGTGCCTGGGGGAGTTCTTCCGCTGCAACTGGGAGGCCGAGGACAATGCCCCCAAGATCGACACCAGGGCGATCGCCTCCTCCCCGGACAGCAGCAAGCCCGGCAGCAGCTCCTCGAGCCTCAAGTCGGTCAAGACGGCCATCCCCGCGGGCCTGGGGTCGGGCGATTCGCGCGTGGCCTCGACGGTGTCGGTGCAGCAGACGGGGACGAACCCGGCCAATCCGGTGGTGCGGGTCTCTTACCTGACGGAGCAGACGTCGCACCACCCGCCCGTCAGCGCCTTCTACATCAGCTGCCCGGAGAAGGGCCTGCACGCCAAAGGCTTCGACCAGATCACGGCCAAGTTCACGGGGACCAGCATCAAGGTGATGCCGGGCGAGCACAACCTAGGCATCTTCGTGACGCTCGAGAGGCGCGACCACGAGACGTACCAGCTGACGCACCCGGCCGCGCACCTGGGCGGGCTCCTGAGGGGCGCCCTCAGCGTCACCGTCGGGGACATGGCCTTCGTCAGCTGCCCCAAGACCAAGCTGAAGGCGATCCTGCGCTACTACGACGAGGGGTGGATCAGGCAGGTAACGAACCAGGTCGAGGGCATCATCTTCCGCTACGACCCGGAGAACGACGACAAGGTCAACATCAAGGACGTGCCGGAGGAGGACATTCTCGTCAGGCTGAAGGGGCCTTGGAAGGAGAACGTGGTGTTTACGCTTGGGCCGAAGCCTGTGGTATGTTTCCTTTCCCTTTTCTCTTTTTCTGCGTCGTCTTTCTCTCCCTGTCTTTTTCTCCGTCTTCCCCCCTGATATACACACGCGCACACACACTCCGATTTGCAACATCTAACCGGACCGACTACCATCCTCTCCCCCAACTAACTAACCTTCGCAATCCAGGACTCGCACCCTCCCGAGAGGCAGACGACGATAATCGACATCGGCCCCCTCAGCGTGGCTCCCAAGTCTCTCCCGCCAGACCACCTGCAGCTCGAGAACGAGTCCCTCCAGCTGTGGGGGGAGGTGACCAACGCCATCACGTCCAAGCAGTTCTCCCGCGCCACGACGGTGAAGCAGGAGCTCGAGGAGTCGCAGCGCGAGAAGGCCCGCCAGAGGGAGCGCAACGGCGAGGTCTGGAAGCCTGTCTTCTTCGAGCAGGTCACTGACAAAGGCGGGAAGCCCAACTTGACAGAGAAAGGCAGGGCCGTCCTCGAGAGGGCGCAGAGAGGGGAGTGGAGCATGGCTGGCATCTTGGACACGGCCAAGTCGTGAGGTTGTTCTGAGCTTTTTTTCTTCTTTTCCCTCTCTCTCTCCCTTTCTTTCTCATCCTTTTCCATTTTCTCCTCGTTTCCTTTCTCATTAGAATACATCCCAATTACATTTACTGGGCTAGACTCCTCTATTTGTCTCTACTCTTTGCTTTCTCTTCACTGATTTGCCAATGGATGGCGGGAAGGCGTGCAGGACGGATGTCCCATCGTGAGTGGCAGACACCACCACGCATACACACGCACGCGCATAAACATGAAGGAAGATCAGTTGCTTGCTGAAGGTCGGAATATATATCGATCTCAGACATTTCCAGTTAAACATTCAGTCCAAGCCATTGTTTTGGGTTGATTGGGCGGTTGGGTGGTTTCCATTACTGCATAGCGGACCTGCAGGAGAGACAGGGGCGAGGACAAGGAGAGGAAGGGCGGTTGTGGTCTGCATCCATCGTCCCTTTTATTTCTTCGCTTTTACCCGTCTTTTCCCAAACACTGGAGGTTATATCATGGGCGCACACAGGGGCAGAGAGACAGTAGGAATTCGTCTCAATCTTGATCAAGATACACGCTGCTACTAGGTACACGCGATGAACTTAACTGCCGTTGTCTTCTTTTACCCCGCCTGCCTGGGCAGGTGTAGACCTATATGATCTTGCTTGCCTCCTTACATTTATCGCTCACGATTCATTTCCCCGCCACGTTAAGGCCAGCTCCGCTCCGGTGGATTTATCCCGATCTCCGTTACGGGCGACTGATCCCGATGCAATTTTGGCATATAAATGGAAAGGGTCGGGCTTTAATCGCTTGTGTGATCGATCAGATGCAAGTGTTTTGCTATCTCGATGACACACCTGTTGAAGTCTAGGGGACCGTCTTCATAAATATTTGGTGCTCTCCCCTCTTCATTGGTCTCTCTGGCATTCCTCTCTCTTGTTATCATTGGAGCAGGGGGCGAGTAAGGTTGGGTTAGTACCTGAGCCGATAAGCCATCTTAATTATAAGCTGGGGATGGGCGGTGGTGAGTTGGATAGGCGTATATCTTGGCTGCGTTAGATGGTGGCAGCTTAAGTTCCGTCGGTCTTCATTGAGCCCGACCAACTAGCAAGATAAAGTTCATGAATGGTAAGCCCCAAGGCAAGACATAAGTCGGTAATCGGAGCGGGTAAGAACAAGTGATCTCTATAATATCCCCTTTGTCTAGTCTCCCTGCTCAGAAAGGGTCGTCACCGCATCCTACAAAAGAAAGATGGGATTCCACCCATACGGGTGAAATACTCTGCTAAAACCTGAAACGCCCCGGAGGTGGGATACCATCCCAGAAAGTCAAGCTCTGTTCAGCTGGCAAAGCAACACCAGCCGAGATATACACACGTAATATAGCTCTTTCCTTTCTCTGGATATTCTCGATTATTCACTTTGTGAGCCCTCTCCTGTCCACTCCTGCGCCCCGAACACAACCCCGCCCTCCAGCGGCGTCCACGTGCCATTGGCCTCCCAGACCCCGGCCCTGGTGTAGTCCAACGCCTCGCCATCCCTGATGAAGGCGAACCGGAAGTACTCGCCCAGATCTAGCCCCTCCTGCCTGGCCCAGACGAAACCCTTGGCTCCCCCCGTGTGGGCCCCGGGCCCGGCCCGCGGCTCGGCAAAGAAGGCCCTGTGGCGCTCGACGTCGTTGACCAGGACGCTGACCCCGTCCACCGCCGGGGGCCGTTCGGGCGAAGACAAAGGGGGAGCAGCGGGGCCAGCGGCCGGCGGCGGCGGCGCCCACTCGAAGGAGATGGAGGAGAGGCCGGAGCCAGACGACTGGATCAGCGGCGGGGCGAGGAGGGCTGGCACGGGCGAGCCCATGGCGGCGTCCCCCCTCAACGCCGAAGCCGTCTCGAGCACGGATGCGAACCCCCACCTCGCGACGCCGTTGACGAAGAGGCCCAGCAGGAGGCCCTGGTACGCCAGCGAGGGCCGGGTCTGCATCGCCGTGCCGGGCAGGAGGAGCAGCGCGAGGACGTAGTGGTGGATCCGGAGCTCCAGCCCCGGCAGGGCCACGGCGGTGAGGATGGCGGCGACGAAGCCCGCGTAGAGCACGAGGTTGCGGCCCAGGCGGCCCTCCTGCCAGAGGCGGTAGGCCTGCTGGGCGACGACGAGGGCGAGCAGCGCCACGATGACGGCGAGGGCGGCCCGGGCGCCGGGCTGCTGGGACAGGTCGTGCGCCGTGAGGCGGGAGATGGGGATCCAGTCCAGCGTGTAGTTGGACAGGGCGCCTAGCCAGAAGGGAAGCAGCCAGAGGGCCGTCTTCTCCGCCTGGGGGCAGGGAGGGGGGACGGTCGGGACCGACGACGGGTGGTCCCCCGCAGCCCTGCCACTGCCCCCGCCGCCCAGGGCGCGGCGGACGCACACCCTGTAGAGGATGACGGCCACGAAGAGGGCCGGGAGGAGGCGAGCCGCCATGGTGGAGACGAGCTCGGCCAGGACGGCGGTCGAGAGGCGCGAGACCGAGGGCGGGTCCGACACGAGGGCGACGTGGGCGAAGAGGAAGGCGAAGCAGGGGAAGAAGAGCGCGCGCGGGGAGGTCGTCAGGAGGGAGAGGGCCGACGAGAAGACGACGTTGACAGCGAGGAGGAGGCCGCGGGACTCGCCGCCCTCGCAGCGTATCACCACGGCGGAGAGGACGACTGCCCCTCCCTCTCCCCTTCCCCCGCCCCCCTCAGCTGCTGTGGGCGGGGCCGGCGGCGACGCGGCCTCCTCGACGGAGGAGACGGTGAAGGCCAGGGGGAAGTACGAGTCGAACGCGGCGGACCTGATGCCGTGCGCCTCGACGGCCGGGAAGTTCTGTGCGGGCCCCACCCGCCGGACCAGACCGCAGCCCCCGCGGCTGTCCGTCACCACACCGGCGTGTATCGCGGCGGCGCAGAGGAAGGAGTCGCCCCTGTAGAAGTCCGGCCCGCCCACCACCAAGGGGCGGTAGTTGAGCAGCTCCCTGCCCACGGGTCTCGGGTTGAGCAGCCTGACGCCGGCGCAGTTGGCCGGGCAGTGGAAGGCCAGGGACGAGTTGCTGAAGGGCCGGCAGTCGATCCCGTTGAGGCCGCAGCCGTTATCGCGGGACCAGAGCGTGTCGGTGCAGTCGAGGTGGTGGACCGTCGCTGCCGGGGGGCTTCCTTCCCCTCCTCCTCCTTCTGGGCCTCCCATCCAGCCGCGCGAGTCTGTGCCAAAGTGACTCAGGCCCAGGGGCAGGGCGAAGGCGACGAGCCAGACGCAGAGGAAGAGGGCCAGCGCTGCGCACCGTTGCCTGTGCGCCGGCAGGCGAGACTCCAGCCAGCGGGAGGGGAGCCCCTGCAGGTCCGGCCTGAGGGCTCCGGGGGGTGTGATGGTGTGCACCAGCGCCGGCTGGTCTGGTGGTCCGGACGGACCGTTGAGCCCGAGACGGGCCGAGAGCTTGGAGAGGAGCCCGGCACCCCGAGCAGCTACTCCGGACCACATCCGCCGGCGCCTGAACCCCCGCTGCTGCTGTCGTGGTGTCTCCGGTCCATCCTCTTCGTAATCGAGGTCGAAGACCCCGGGGGAGAGAAGCTGTGCCTCCTCGTCGTCGTCGTAGTCCTCAACGCGCAGAAACTGCCCGTTTCCGTTTCCGTTCCCGATCCTATTCCAGTCACCATCCCCGGCCCCGTTTCCGGCCCCGTTCCTCTCCCGGCCGTTTGCGGGGCTTGCGGGGCTTGCGGAGCCGAGGTCCTTGGGTTGGTAGCTTGGACTCCGGTGACTGTTGAGATGTCTATGGGGCGACGCGCTACGACATGGTGGACTGTGAGATGATGGGCTTAGAGGTGACGGGCTATGAGGTGATGGGCTGTGAGGCGACGTGGCGTCGCCACTGTCCTCAGTCTCACTCATTTCAGGCAGAGATGCCCTGTGGGCTTTGACCAGGAGGGTAATTGCTTTATTAGTCGATGAGGAGGGAAAGCGTCGGTGGCTGGCATTTCATGATGTCTCACGCGGATGAGATTGAATTGGATGAGGAGGCTTGATCAGTGAGCATTCATGAGGGCCATATTCACATGTAAAAATAGGGTGGTGAGATTGAATCGAAACCTTGACGCCTGAGCTCGACCCCGTAACAATTATTAATTTGCAACGCAATCGTTGCCTCTGATCCCCGATCGTTGAGTCGAGATTTCGCGATTCAGCTGGCCAGCTGGGACGAACTTGGCGTCTGAGCGTCGGGCCCCCACAGTGAACCTACTAGCTAACTGAGCTGAGTGAGAACTGCCACAACCAGAGCTGCTAGGTAAGCCGTAACAACAATGAATTGCACCTGCAGTATACATATCTTTCCTGCGTAAGGTAGCGAGAAAATTGACTTTCCAAACGGCCCGCCTGTAGAATTAGGTAAGCGAAGACAAGGTACTAGACAAGCTTTCATCCCTACAACTAGAGCTCGAAGCTGTAAGACCGGCCCTCTTAGCATGTAGGTGTTTTACATTGTACAATTGATATGATACACTATTCTGCAGTAATCTGCCCCCGAACGCATTGGAGGTGGGAGGGAAGAAATTACAGGTTCGAAGGAAACACTCAAGCGCCCGCCCATAGTCTCCTCATGCCTACATCATCTTTTTACACCCTGCCCATCCCCTCTAGGCGTCCACAAAGTTCTTGAGGTTGTTCAGCCACGCCAGATACTCCCGCTGTTCCTTGACGTCCATGTAGTCCGGCACAAAGACGGCAAGCGCGGTGGTGATGCCCCTCTCCTCGAGGTAGCGCTCCATCAGGACCTGCAGGTCCTCGTCGAGCGAGCCGAAGGGCGGGCCGGGATAGACGTTCTGCGCCTTGTGCGAGACCTCGGCGCTGGAGGCGTGCGCCAGGGAGGCGTCCTTGTAGAAGAAGAGGTTCTGCACCGAGATCTGGCCGTGCTGCGCCGACGCCTCGATGCTGAGCGCACCATGGTTCGACTTCTCGACCACGATGCTAAGCCGGCAGGGCACGCCCGCCTCCTCGTCATCGAACTCCTCGTCCTCGGCGTTCTCCTCGGCCAGGTCCGTCTGGCGGCCGTCGGATGAAGAGGCCGCGCCCTCGCCGTCCTCGTCGGCCAGCGCAGGGTCGTTGTACATGTCCTCCTGGTCGTAGCTGGCCAGGTCGGCGATGGAGAAACTCACGGTAATCCTGTGTGGTTGAGGAGAAGAAAAAACAAGAGAGAAAAAGTCAGCACAGGAGACACTAGCCAAATACCGAAGAAGCGCAGGGATACGCCAAAGGTATTGCTCACTTCTCTTTGCCAAAGGTCCGCGTCAGCACGACGTTCTCCTGGCCGGGCGTGTCCACGAGCTCGAAGGGGCTGTTGTCCAGAAAGTCCCTAACGCTCGCCGGCTCGGCCTCGTTGTCCTTCACCTCTGCCTCGAAGCTGATCTCGCTCTCGAGCTTCGCCGACAGCTCCTCGTCCGTCTCGCCAGACGCCGCTCTCCTCAGAGCGGTCGTCGAGAAGGCCGAGGCCTGCTGGGCTGTCCTGAGCGACGCGGCGATCGGCGTCCTGATGATGGACCTGCTGGCCCGCGACGCGGCGGCCGGCGAGCTACGAACGGCGATCTGAGAGAAGCGGGACATCGCGCGGGGCGCGGACCGGGCGAAGGACCTTAGAGACATCATTTTGTCGGGGTTTCTGGCTCTAATCGAGAACTGCGAAGTGCCTGATTTTGTTGTGTTGAGACTGAGGATAGACTGCGGGAGAGTGGAAGACGACGCTCAAAAAGTTCAACCGATGCTTCTCCAGTGGAGCTCAAATTTTCCGCGTTAGAAAATCTTAGTTCGCAAGATACTGTCGTCAGATAACCGATAACCGATAACCGATAAGGACAGTACGAATTGCGTCCAATCTACGGCCATCCCATTCGAGATGGCTCCCGTCTTGCGTCTTGATCTGACCGATGATTCCAAGACAAGAGTAAGCTTCCCCGTCTCGTTGATCGGAAGGGTGTACTAGCGTTGGTCTTATCTTGATTATTTCTTCTATTTCGACTCTTCGCTCGGGTTTGCCCCTTTAGACATGGTATCATAGATTTCCCGTGCATAGATTCGATGGGTGCATAGATTCGATGGGTGCATCGAGACAACGATCGGCTCATGCTTGGAAAGCCTTCTTAGCAGGACACTCAACACGGGCAAAATTGTCGCCCCCCCTGTGCTGTCAGAGAGTCACCGGGGTAGAGTCTCCCTGGAGCCGGAATACATACAATAGTCTTTAATCTATTCCAATGGGTTTTATCATCTTGGCCGCCCGGGATGGATGGGGCATAGACAGCTGCCTCGGGCCTTGTCCTCGGGATTCTTGTCCTCGGGGCTCTTGTTCCCCACAGCCTGGCATACCCTGGATGCTTCATTCAGCCCAGCCTCATTGTCTAATTCCTCGAACCGGAAGCCATACCCCTTGGACACGCTATGGGATGTACTTACTTCTCCCATGGCTTTCACTGAGCCGGAGGGGAAGGGAGATTTCCCTCCGGAACCGCCCTCCCTCCCGGCTACCCCTGACCTTCGTTGGTGGAGGATCTCCATCGACGCGGGAAGACATGACGAGTCTCCTCCTGTCAACTCTCCGCAGTAGGCGTACTTGCATCTGAAATTGCCGCCGCCCCTCGAGCCTGCACTGCATGTGAGTGGCCACCCAACATCCAGTGTCACGAGTCACGACGCTAGCGGCAACAGCAACCGCTGGTGCTGCCTGCTGGACGGATTGGGGCGCAACAAGGATACCTTGGCGTGATTTTATGGGCAGGCTGGATGATACGATGAAGGGCAGTGTATTGGGGTTTTGGGGGGACGCTCGGAGGTTGATTCGTGCACCTTGGGAGTCCATCCCGTCTTCGTGTTGTCAGAAGGAGGTTCGCTGTCTAACCAGATATTAATGTCCCTCGTACTCAACCCCAGCAGGATCCTCCCACACCTTCTCTTCTTTTTACCTGATTAGACCAAGTGGTATTACTATGAGGCGTGCAGATCCGCCGCCAGCGAGAACAAAAAGACCCCTGCCAAGAAGGCTGCTAACCGCCCCATGGAGATTGTTTCCTTCGTGTCCCATTAGCATCCCATTATCACCCTCACACATACTTTATCCTATGGTACACATTTTTTGGCCGTGAGGGGGGCAAAGTCAAAGAGCCAATTCCTAGCCATCATCGTACTCGGATATACCGTGCCCCATTCTCTTTGTTCTCACTTCCGCCGGCGTTGCTGCTTGGTCTCGGGTTCTCAGCGTAGAACCACTCGCTTGATAGACCTCTTCTCGTCCAAGATCCTGCGGACCCTCTCCTTGCACTTCCAGCATTGGTGCGCCGTCTGGGACTCCTCGCTGCTCGATCCGCGGCCACAGCTGCCGAAGACGCCCGTCTGTTTGGCCACCCGGCAGAGGTTCTCCGTGATGAGGACCGTGTCATGCTGGCTGCAGATGTAGCAGATGCGGACGTGGGTGATGTAGGCGCACATCGTCCCTTTTGGTGTTTGGTAGTCGTGAGTGAGTGTAGGCCAATTAGGGCTTGGGGGTCTCGGGTTAACCGGGGATTTGGGTATGTACCAACCGTAGAGGGTACCACTTAGAATTGTTCCCCTAGCGAAATCTGATCAGCTGCTGCGGTCGGCGGTGTCCTTGTTTGTGGTCGATGTCGCCTTGGGTGCCCTGTTGCTGTCGATTGGAGTTTGGGTACCAAGATCGACGGCAGGTAGGTGTGGTGTCGGCGTGGAATATGGAGCCAGGGGATCGGACAGCTGGGTGGATTATGTGATTACTATTTTGGTTAAATATTTCAGGAGAAACGGCCAAGAAGAGGTTGGATTTGGTTCGGGAGATCAACTTCCTATATACAATCCTTCCTTCTAGGGACTGCTTGATCTGGCGAAAGGGCGCGCGGAACCCCTTCATTCCCTTCCCTGGCTTTGTGTTGGCCGTTGACATGTCTAGCGAGAGCTGATCCGTGGGAGGACACTTCCCGTGTCTCCCGTTCCTTTGCACGTGTACAACACATGGGGGAAACACAATGGGCTAAGGGGTAGGGTCGGTGAAGGCCAATCGCTCCATGGATATGGAAGCAATATTGGACAGTTTAACAAGGTGATAGTGGCGGTTCTGGGGGAGCAGGTCCAGTTGTCCGTTTGCAGGACCGGGAGGAGGGAACATGCAGCTGAGGTCCGAATAGTCTACGGTCATATATGACAAGGTGCTGCGCAGGTAACCGTGTGGGGGAACAGAGGCGTGGAAGACGAGACGAAGAACAAGAAAAAATCGCACGGTTGTGTTATGTCACACATTACCTATGCCCGAACACATACGCAACAGACTTTGAAGGCATGGACGCGTTTCCCGGAACATGTTACAAGCGGAGTGAATCCCAAGCAGGCTCCGCAGACCACTTAGCATTTATTCGATGGTTCACAATCCCGTTCGAGAGACTCTAGTTCAGGTATTCAGGCCAAATGAGGGAGGGGATATTTTTTTGGAAAAAAAAAGGTATAACTCTTCGGACGGCTTCATGCTTGGAAGTCGGGTAGCTGCGTGGCCAGCCCCGCTTACCGTGAGCGAATGGATAATAAAAAATGCTTGTTCAACTCTGTCAGCAGCACTTCGTAGGATGGTTCTATTTCGACAGCATTGGCGGTGTATCACAGCAGCGAGTGGCAGCTGGAAGCGGGGGACTCGAGGATTCCTTGGTCCTACAAGCATCCGGAATATGAAGACCAGATTCATTCAATGGATGAGCGACACCAATATGTAACTGACAGTGGAAAGGGTTGGTCTCAGGGTAGGATTTAGCACACCTCAGTGGAAAGAAAGAAGTTGGGGGAGACCAAGATGCAAAGGGAGGGTGAAGGCACGGCGGTCATGGTCTGATGGGTACAACCGGAAAAATGGAGTCTCCGGAAGGATCAAGGTCGGTACGGAATGGTGGAAAAGCCGAGAGGGAGGACGGGGAGGGCAAAAAACGGATGCAGAGTAGTTGCGGTGGCGCCGTGGTTGTCATGGGGCCCATCGTCCGACTCGGCTCAGATACGTCGGCTTGGGATGTACCATGTGGGCACCCGGGGAGGAGGAGTCGCGAAATACTACGCCAAGTCCCTGCCAGGCCAAACGCCGTTCCCAAAGTTTGGTGGTATCCCATGTGTCTCAGATGAGCCCAATGTTGCTTACCGGTAGGATTGTCTGCCGCGTCACACAGGCCATAAACACAACTTGAATGTTATCGTCCGAAGGGAGAGGGAGAGGGAGAGGGAGAACTTGGTAAGGGACGAGGGAATGGAAGAGGGAGACAGAGACGAAAATGAGAGAAGAAAGTAAAAAAGTACAGCCGAACTGAGCTGAAGGGTCGGCTGCACGTGGGTATCATTGAATTAGAACATCGTCAATTAAAGGGGGCCAGTCTTCTCAATGGAGCTGGACAGCCATGTCTTAGTGCATCCATGCTCAGAATCCACCTTGCAACCCCTGAGTTCTATATAGGGGGAAAGCTGGCAGGTTTGACATCGCCCTCGGGAGACACTCTGACCCAGGACAGGTTGGTCAGGTAGGACCAAGAGCCTGGAAACTTGTCCAACGAATTCAAATTCGCCTCACTGGTCAGATCGGGCATGTCTGTTGTAGGCAAGTTCGTGTTCGTTGTCAGCCGAAATCGTTGGGGAGACAAGGGCAGGAAACGCACAACCGGACTGGCACGTACAAAAGCCACGCTGGTATTCCTTCTCCAGTGCAACGATTTTTACCTTGAGGGCATCCTCCCTGGTGGACGCCGGCCTGCCAGGACGACGGGCGCTCTTTTCTGCGTTGTATGCCTCGTCATGCTGGTGAACGAACCTGTGGGGCAGACGAAAAAAGGGGTCAGCGGGATTGTCTGGCGAGTAGGACGAAGACATTTCCCCCCTCTTCTTCGATTGTCTTCCCTCCCTCTTCTCCAGTGCCAGGTATAGCAGCAGCATCAGTAGCCGATGAGGCTCACTCACCCATTGATGAGTTCTCGCACAACTTCCATTGGCGGCGGACGGACCGGGGTTTCTCGAATAGCGTTCTGAAAGAAGGCGACGCGCTCGACTGTGCAATAGAGCACACGTTAGTCATGAGAGAAAGAGAGTAGGAGAGTGGGAGAGTGGGAGAATGTGAGAATGGGAAATCGGAAAACTGAGAATACGGACGGAGAGGTTGGTCGGTCTTCTTCCTAGTCTGGGCGAGCTTCTCCAGCCTCTCATCCCTCACTTGCGCCTTGTGAAGTCTCCTAGAGTTTCGGGAGTTCTGGTGTAGGTTATCCATCGCGCCATTGCGCTTCTTCGCTATCTGCTTGCGGGTCTTCTCAAGCGTCTTCGGCATCGTGGCGGGCGGGGGATGGGGGAGCTGAGAGCAGGGCGGCAAGGAGGCGGGCACGGGGATAGGTAGGTACGAGAGAGGCAAGTATTTTCGATTAATCTATTGAATGTTGCGCAAGAGCCAAGGGGTCACAGCGCTTGATCGTTCAACTGTCGAGGGAATTTGGAACAGGACTATGGCTTTATAGCCTCGTCAATAGTATCTGTTGTGCTTCGTGCCTCAAAAGATGCAAAAGATGCAAAAGATGTATGTTCCATGCGATGCCACCACTGAAATTTTGGGCGGGGTCGAAGATTTCCATGGTTCCAGTCGGGGCCCCCTGTCGCGACTGGCATTGAACTGCCCGGGTCTCGGCCTCCACTTTTGCGAGGACCTCTGCCCAGGGGGTGGGGTTAATTGGGGTTTCTCTCCAATCGTCAATCACAACAGGAACAGGAATAGGACGCTTTCCACGCCGTGGTGCACCGGCTTGGCGGGTTGCCCTGGAAATGGCGGAGCCAGACCCCACACGCGCCAGGGCCTCAGGCTCGCGGCGAGGAGACGCGACTGTGTGCAGGTGCTACGACATCGCGTCGATGCTCATGTCAACCACTTTATGTCTTTCCCTTGACCACCAGACAGACCAGATGCCACAGCTCTCATATCCTGAGTATACCTAATGTGCCTGTTCTGCTAGGTATTCGTATGCTCTCACGACCTTCAGACGACGAGCTACCAATTTCACGCACAGGGTCGATATTTTACAGCCCCTCATATCGAGGACGCGACCCTGCCTTAACATTTTGCGTGGAAGACCAGAATACCTTCCTTCACCGCCTCCATTGGAGAATCCTGCTGGTTCACCATTGGTCGGGCATCGGTCCCCGAACATTTGCCCTCACTTCCGACTCTTCACCTGTTGCCGAATGGCTCTCTTCTCATAGGTATCCAGACATCTGGACTCTCATCGTCTTCGAGCAATCTCGCCCCCCGGGGCTTCAACCCCTCGTGCGCGATGGGTATATCTGGTATGTGCCGTAGCGGCTCTAGCCTAGTATATATCGTCCTGGTGTCCAACCACTGCTGCCTGTAACTGACATCCCACACAGGTCTGTTGACACTGCTCAAGTCTATTCAGAGACCGACGGAGCTCAAGAAGTTTGCTGGCGAGACGCTGGCCGTTGACGCGTATGGATGGCTGCATCGAGGGGCAGTGGCCTGTGCCATGGATCTGGCTCTTGGAAAGCCCACGACGAAGTGAGTTTGCACACTTGATCTTGATGTCCCAGCGCCATGGAATCAGTGGCTCACTGGCTCCAATTTCACGTGTCGCGGTGGCTCGTTGGAAAGACGAGCTCGCGAAGATGGCTTGGCGGTCGTTCTAACGCGTGCTAGATATGTCGAATTTGCCATGCACCAGGTGCGGATGGTGAAGCACTTTGGGGCAACGCCCTACCTCGTCTTCGATGGGGACTTCCTGCCCAGCAAAGCCCTTACAGAGGCCTCTCGAGAGAAGCGCCGGGATGACAGCAAGGAGGCCGGCAAGAAGTTGCTCAATGCCGGGAAGCGCTCAGAGGCCTATTCCGAGTTCCAGAAGGCCATCGATGTCACGCCCGAGATGGCCCGGGAGCTGATCGAGGAGCTCAAGAAGATCGGGGTGCCGTACGTTGTTGCCCCGTATGAGGCTGACGCCCAGATGGTCTACCTGGAGCGTCACGGCTACGTAGGCGGCATCATCTCCGAGGACTCGGACTTGCTCGTCTTCGGCGCGAAGAGGCTTCTGACCAAGCTGGACCAGTACGGACAGTGTGTTGAGATCAACAGGCGCGACTTCGCCGCCTGTCGCGAGATTTCCTTGACTGGCTGGACCGATGCTGAGTTCCGCCAGATGGCCATATTCAGCGGTTGTGACTATCTGGACAGTGTCAAACAGATGGGCTTGAAGACGGCGTATCGGATGATCAGGAAGCACAAGACATCCGAAAAGGTCATACGCATGCTCCAGTTCGAGGGAAAGCACAAGATCTCAGAGAACTATCTGGCCTCGTTCAAACAAGCCGAGCTCACGTTCCTCCACCAGCGGGTGTACTGCCCTGAAAAGCAGGAGTTGGTGCTCTTGACCCCACCGACGTCGGGGTTGGACGTGGAGGAGATGACTTTCATCGGGCCTCGCGTTGAACCTGAACTGGCCCGCGCCATCGCAGTGGGTGATGTCAACCCCATCTCCAAGCAGCCGATCATGCTGCCCGACTACCCGGGGAGGAGACGAAGCATCCCTCGTGGCTCCAAAATTCCTGTGCCGACTTCCAACGTGAAGAAACTGCCGGGCAAGCCGATCGACCAATATTTCAATGGGCACCGCCGAATACCGATGGGCGAGATGGACCCCAACTGCTTCTCTGTCGATTCTCAGCGAGTGGCGGCGCTTACCCAGAACGGCTTGACACCGCGTATCTTTCCCCTGCCTAGGCCCTATCTTGATGATGCCGCCATTGCGACGTCTTCCACCGCGCCCCTCCCATCTGCGGCACCTCGGATCCTGCGCCGTCGGACGGAGCCCATTGCGAATTTGATCGGCTTTGATACCTTGGCATCGGATGCCAATGGTCGGAGGATTGCGTCGCCGGCAACTAGGAATGCTGATGAAGCAAATCTCGCTGGGACGCCGACGTCGGTACGACCACCCAAGAAGGCTCGCCT
This sequence comes from Pseudohalonectria lignicola, assembly GCA_003049395.1. Classification (NCBI taxonomy): domain Eukaryota; kingdom Fungi; phylum Ascomycota; class Sordariomycetes; order Magnaporthales; family Ophioceraceae; genus Pseudohalonectria; species Pseudohalonectria lignicola. The sequence continues at coordinate 131,669 of PYSP01000048.1, read as the reverse complement.
TTGTGAAGAGGATGTCTCCGCCACAGACCTAGACGGAGAACTTGTTCCCTCGGAGAGGAGCAAGTTCTTCCCCCCTAGTATAGACAAAAGGGCACAAACTAGGAAGAAAAGGGCAGCGTGCCCAATGTCAGATGATTCCATCGAGGATGCGCTGCTCAGCCTACCTGACTATGGATACTTCGGGTTGTCAAAGCCACGATCAACACGCAAATCGATACAGGTCTTCGAGGACAACCCTGAGGCGGCCACCGAAACCACGGAGGTCATCAAGGCGACTCCAACCAAGCCCCGCGCAGATTTGGACAGCAGCCACGACCAAGAGACCATCGAGGTCCCTCTCAGCTCCCCTATCCGACCTATGGCCAATGGCCCAAATGAGCCTGAAGTAGATCGGCCGGAGGCAGCCCTCCGATCCTCCCTCGGGAAATTCGCCTATACCCCGCACGTCGCCAGCCTGTCGTCATCGAAAGACCGAACCAAGATGGCGTTTGGTTTACCCACCCCGACGTCGAGCCTTGCCTCGGTGGGCCCTGCAGCCAGCATGCGGAAAAACCCTCGGCCCCCACCATCGTCAGCCGAAACCCCCATGCTCACGCCGCTGCAACGGATTGGGGCCAACGCTCTGCATCGGAGGAAGGCCCCGACCTCCCCGGGGACCCCTCGCGAAGCCTCTGGGTTCAGGCTGCCGGACAAACGGGCGGGACGGCGGAGTCTTCCTGGTCAAGCACCAATCAACCCCGCGTTCGTGCCGCTGCCCAAAGTCGACTTTGCCGAGGTCGAGGCCCTGAACCAACCGGTTGGAAGCGAGGACCAGATCATCCCCGATAGCGACGAGGAGAATGAACCCCTGTCTCCGAAGACCGGCGGCGGTGTCGGTGGCATACCTGGGTTGAACCTGACACGGTTTCTATACTACTGAGATGATTTAATGATGACGGCAGTGTTCTTTGTTATTCTGATCCGCCTTTGTCCAGTTTGCGTTTCCTGACTTTGCTCGGACCTTTACCTCTTCACGATACCCCTGTTGCATGGGAGGAAGTCGATGTTGATTGTTTTGCTTCTTTTTTTATTTCGAAGTGAGGCCGGCGCCACACACGGTTCTCTCAAGATGGAATCATGGAGCTTGAGGCGTCATGTCACATCAATTATTCCCTGGTGTACTGTAAAGATGGAAGGGCATTTGGTGACTGGATGGGTTGTATCATTCGTTTAGTGTGGTGTTAAGTAAGTCACCGGAACCGGCACCGATAGAAAACACTCGCATTGAGGCATCAACAATTAGACATGGGCTTTTGTTTCATACAACCCCCCTACCTAGGTACCTAACTACTTGCCTACCGAGGTACCTAGGAACTTGCCTGGGTTGCTTGAAGCTAGATTGAGCCGCGAAGTATCACGCAGGATGGCCATGTTGGTCCCCCACTGAAAAGATGCGCACACCGCCTCTGGCAGAAACCAAAAAAAAGAGTTTGCCAAGATTTCGCCCAGATCCGGATAAGCGACTCACACGAGAAAAAAAGTAAATCTACTTTTTGTGCCGATGGATCGTCGGAGCTAATCAACCAGCATTCATTTCTGCCCGATATCCAACCAGTCAATCTCTCGAAAGTCGTCCGTCGTTGGGGGACATCGTCGCCCATAACGAGCAACAATCATAAGATTCACTGTCCAATTTCACGACATTGCATTCTTTCCTTAGCCCCTTGGAGAGAACCAACTGGGGATAATGTCCGACACTGATTTACAGGTTGGTCTATTGCCCCGCTCCCAGCCAGCTGAGCGAGTGGTGAACTGGTGATGGCGCGGCGGCAAACATGGTGCTGACCAGAAGCAAACCAGGACCGCCTTCGCGAGTCCGCAAAGGCCTTCGACGGACTGTTGTCACTAATTCCGGCTCAGGCCTACTACGGTGAAGACACAAGTGTATGTTTTGTCTGGCTTCGTTCTCACTTTTTCTCTCACCTTCATCCCAGGGCTGGGATTCTTCCCGCTACCCGTCCCACCGCCACTTGCCTGCTCTGGATGTCCATCTTCCGGTCTCTGCGACATCTCGACATTTCCCCCTGATTTATGAAATACTTGGCTCACATCGAGTCTCTCAATGCGACAGGATCAATGGAAAAGGAAAAAGCAATCGAAGGCCGAGAAGAAGGCCGCCAAACTCGGCAAGCTCGACCCGGACAGTGAAAAGAACTGGACGGCCAAGGAAGTGATGGAAGAGCGGGCACGCAACAAGCGCAAGCTGCAGGAGCTGGAGGAGGCCACCGGCAGTGGAGGCAAAGGCGAGAATGACGACAGCGATAGCTTCGAGCTCGAGGGGATCGAGAAGGAGCAACCTTTGAAGAGGCGGAGGACTGAGGATCACGGCAACGGAGGCGATACCGATACCGATGCCGATGCCGATGCCTACGCCTATGCCGATGCTGGCACCTCTGCCTCGCAGCCACAACCGACCCCGGCTGCAGCATCAAGAAAAGAGCAAAAGAACCTCCTGAAGCAACAGAGAAGGCTAGAAAAGAAGGGAAAGAAGGAAGAGAAGGCGCATGAAGCTAGGAAGGCTGGGGAGGCAGCTGAGGGAGAGGCGGCTGAGAAATCGAAGGAGAAGAAAAGCCGGAAACAGGCCGAGGAGGCTGTGAATCTCCAGGAGTTGGATGCTGCCAAGGAGTCCATTCCACGGCCGTCCGCCGAAGTCGACGAACAAAAGGCACCCTCCGACGATGACCTGGCGCCGATCCATCTGCCAGGTCTGGCCAACAATGATGAGGAAGATGCCCCATCTCTGTCCACCTCGCACTCATCGGAAGCGGGCTCTCCGGTCTTTGACGTCGAGTCGCTGACGCAGAACAAGCACTCACTCGAGCCCTCCAGCACGACGACCTCAATAGCCTCTACGGCAGCCGTGCCGCCCTCGGAGAAGCCCAAGCACGCCAAGCTCCCCTCGGGCTCGACGGACGCCTTTCGGGCCCGCCTGGCCGCCCGCATAGAGGAGCTCCGCAAGGCGCGCAAGGCGGACCCGGAAGACGGGAGACCGCCGCGGACGCGCCAGGAGCTGATCGAGTCGCGCCGCGAGAAGCAGGCGCAACGGCGGGTGCACAAGAAGGAGGCGCGGCGCCTGGCCAAAGAGGAGGCGGACCGTAAGCGGGAGGAGGCCCTCGCCAGCGCGCGGACCTCCCCGGGGAGCTTCATGAGCCCGCTCCACAACGCCGGTGGCGGCGGGGGGTCGGACGATGGCAACAACGCGAACAACCACTTCGCCTTCGGGCGCATCGCCTTCGCGGACGGGGCGCAGATGTCGCAGGACCTGAGCTACGTGAAGGAGAAGGGTGCCGCCGGGCAGAAAAAGAAGGGGCCCTCGGACCCCAAGACTGCGCTGGCCAAGCTCGAGGCGCAGAAGAGGCGCGTCGCGGCCATGGACGAGGATAAGAGGAAGGAGGTGCTCGAGAAGGAGACGTGGCTGGCGGCCCGGCGCAGGGCCGAGGGGGAGAAGGTCCGGGACGACGAGCAGCTGCTGAGGAGGACGGTCAAGAGAAAGGAGTCGGCCAAGAAGAAGAGCGAGAGGGAGTGGGGGGAGAGGAAGGCCGGGGTGGAGAAGTCGATCAGGGAGAGGCAGAAGAAGCGGGAGGACAATCTGAGGAAGAGGAGGGAGGAGAAGGCACTTGGCAAGATGGGCAAGAAAGGGGGCAAGAAGGCCGGGCTTAGGAAGGCTTCTTCTGGCAAGAAGGCCAGGCCCGGATTCGAGGGGACTGGGCTGGGTGGTGGGAAGAGAAAATGAACAGCCAGCCCTTCCAGCTGCCTCGTTCGCACATACAATGTTTCCTAAGGGTCTTTATTTCTTGCTTTTTCTAAGCGTCACATTTTGCTCTTGTTGCTTGGTAGATGTGGCGTTAGGGATTTGGGGCATGTAATCATCAGACTCGTGGATCCCTTTTGGCCGGCTAGGTTTCGCAAGCTTCCGTGGCATTTACGTTGGTAATGGGAAAATCACATTTTAAGTTGCCGGAAAGCCTTTGTTTCTTGCCTCTCTGTCCGCTGAACTTTATCGTAGACCCTCCGGATGGGCTCGCTTTTGTTGCCCTCCATGGCAGTTTCAGGAGGAAAGACATCTCAACCATTTCACCTTGTTGCGATACTACTTAAAAAAACTGACATCTTAGATCCTCTTTTGCATTGCTTCTTTGCCTACCGAGCCCTCTATCAGTACAGCCTACAAGGATATCATACTTCAAGAAGTCAAGCCGTCGATCTTGTCTCCCAGACATTTTCGAACCGCCACCAGTAATTAAGAGGCATAGTAGGAGGAAAGATGAATAGAGGGTTGGAAAACATATGGAAAGAAAACAAGACCGCTTTGTTGATGAGACAGGAAAAGAAAAAAAAACCAAGATTCCTCGCATTACTCCGGTTTGAAATATGGGTTCAGTTTTGAGTTACCCTAACAGCAGCGTTGTGACCAAGCAATTAAAAGGTCGAGAGACAGAGAGAGACCAAAGAAGTCGAGGCCATTGTTGAATACATTTTCCTCTTTTTTTAGCCCTGTTGGCAAGTAAAAAAATAATAATAATAAAATCAGAAAACCTAAACCTAAAGTCACAAGTCCCAGGTCGTCTGCTCATAGGATATAGAGGGAGCACTTAAGTGGAGGGCACAAGAGGAGGGGAAGAAGGACTAAACGATCAAGACAAGGCAGATAGATATCCATACAGCTTGCTCTCCCAGCTCCTGGTCCTGAGCAAAACGAACAAAGGACTGTCATCATACTTCTCGGGTTGTTACGTTTATGTTACCATCTGCATTTTTTGCTAGTTTCCTCCGCCGCCATTTGCCCGTCTCGGTTTGAATGGAAGGATTATTTGTGTATGAAGTATCTTGAAGGCTACGCAGGCGTGATGTGAGCGGGATGGGGGGGGGGTGCTCTGTTGTGAGGGAGCGAGGACCGTCTTGCGTTGACGATTCAGGGATGTATAGGAGTTGCGGGGGGTCGGGTGGTGGAGGGACGGGAGGATGGAGGAGGTCGGAGCGGGTCGAACAACTATCGGTGAGTGCAGGTGGGGAGGACAGCGAGCACCCCTAGGCCGATTCATATAGCATTCTATAGCAATGAGTCGAGCCGGGTGAAGACGCTGAGGCAGGCGGCGACAACCTCGAGCTGGAGCTCCTTATCCTTGCCCTTTGCGATCTCCTATAATGAGGAAGGCAAGAAGAAAACAAGACGACAGTCAGTGGATGCTGATATGTGATGCGCCGATACCAATGGTTCCGAAGCAAAAGACCACAAAAAAAAGCTCACCTCCTGGATGACCTGCGGCAGGTTGGCGCCGATGCCGTTGGCGGTGGCCTTCTTGCCGAAGGGCCACTGGCTGTACTCGGCCAGCAGCTCGTCCGTCTGGGCGAAGGCGCGCTCCCTGGCCTCGTGGCCGAGCGTGCTCAGCGCGTTCTCGAGCACGTTGGCAGCGTAGGCGGCGCAGACCATGGCCACGGTCCGCGCGTAGCGGAACTCGAGGTTCTCGGGCAGGAACTGCGTCGAGGGCAGCACGATGGTGCGCTGCGTCAGCACGTTGCGCACGCGCCGCCGAATCTCCTCCTTGGCGCCCCCGTCCACCACCGGGTGCGTCGCCATGTCGAAGAGGAGGAAGTTGCGCTTCTCCGTCCGGAGGATGCCCTTGTCCACCAGGCCCTTGGCGAGGCGCTCGCGGACCTGCTTGAGTTGGTAGCCGATCTTCATCAGGTTCCATGTCTCGCCTGGGGTTATCGTTAGGGTTGTGGGGCTGAAGTTAGCGGAGGTGTGTCTGTTTGTGTGTTGAGTGTTGGCGTGTTTGTGTTTTTGTGTTCTTCCCCCCCTCTTCTGTTTGTGTAGCTGTTTGCGTCATGGCGCAATGTGAAGATGTGAAGGTGACTAGAGTATACGAAAGTACACACACAACAAGGGGGTTTGTCGAGCGGCCCGGTAGGCAATGACAGGACAGGAGAAAAGAGACAAATCTCACCGCTCATTAGGTCGATCCAAGTGCCAACGCTCATCTTCTCGCTCGCCTTCATCAGCTTGAGCGCTTCATCCAGCAGCACCTCCCCAGTGAGCGTGTCGTCGATGACCTCGATGACCCGGTCCGCTAAGGGGAATCGCCTTCTAGACGGGTCCTTCTGCATGCTGATGCGGCCACGGAAGGCCAGCTCGATGACGATGCAGCCCCGCAGGGCGTACGAGATGTTGTCGTTCCAGAATGATAGGTAGCCCTGTTGTTTGGTCCCAGCCGAGCTCGAATTAGCATCCAGCCCGCTTCAACGACTTTGACGACTTCAATGGAAAGCTTCAGGTATTATTGTGAATGGGGGCAGGGGGGGGGGGGNGGGGGGGGGGGGCGAGAAAAGAGACAAACCCAAAACATACCTGCTTGTCTTTCAATCCCAGAAGCAGCACCTCCTCCATCAGGGTCAGCTTGGGCTGCTTGCTGCGCTCGGCGCTTTCGCTGATGTCCCGCGGGTCGAAGGCGATCTTGTGACCATTCTCCCCCTTCTCGTAGCTCGTCTCGGGCGCGCTGTCCTTGTTGACATTGCTCGAAGAGTTGGACCGGTCGATGGCGGCATTGCTGCCTTCGCCGTCGGCGTTGCCTCCTCCCCCACCGCCGCCCCTGCGCCGAGTCAATCCGCCCGACGTCGTAGTCGACATGCTGCCGGTTCTATGCCGTTCGTCGTCTGCCTAATGCCAGTCCTATGCCCGCGAATGGCTGTGCCTGTGGCCGATTTTCGCGGTGCTGCGGAATTTGGCGGTAGAATCTGTCGTGTGTTGTCGTGTGCGACTTTGATATCGCGGGCTATGTTTGTCCTGAAATCTGACAAGAATATTTCGCGAGGCGTTTCCTAACAGGGATGTGGGATCCTAGACCCTTTCTTTTTCGGGGGCAAGAGAGGCACGCGCCAGCCTTCGACAGCTGGTTTGGTGATGGCACGAAGGAATCAATGTCAAAGATGGAGAGCCGCTTTGCTGCTCCTTTGTCGCCGAGGGCATGTGGTATAAAAGGGAGAGGGCAACAAAAAAAAAAAGAAGAAGCAAAAAGGAAACAATTTCGATGCTCTAGTCTAGGCACTCAGCTCCATATGGCGGTCGAGTGTTCCGAAGCAGCGATTAGGTATCAAAAAGTCAACCAGTCCCCGTTTGGCCTGTGCTCAGAATTGAACTTTGTTGCTGTTGGGGCACTGCCAAGACGAACAATGGAAAGCCGCACAGCACAGCCCAGCAGTCTCCCCTAGGTACCTACCAGGTGGGTGTAGTGTGGGGGAGATTCGACCTGTAGAAACCTTCCAAAGCTTGACAGTTCCCTACCTAGCCCCGAGTTAGCCCCTAAGTCGATATCAATTCACACTAGAGCTCTGCGTCTGTCCTCACGAATCCTTTCACGGCCAACATCTCATTCAGAGTGGTGGCAAGGTAGAGACTATAGATGGATCTGAGCGAGAAGCAAACGGGAGAAAACAAACAAATTTAAAGCAAAATAAAAATGACTGTAACTGATATCTCCCATGCAGGTTCCTTGTGTGGGAATGTCGCTTCAGCCAGGATCTGCTTAACCCCGTATTCTACCTGGTAATGCGACCGGAAAGTTGCTGCCTGGTGGAAGAATCCCTTAAGAGCATACGCCCCTCTGGATTATTGCCGTGTTGGCTGTCCTTGAAGGAGTGCATACATATCAGGATACGAAACGAGGAATGCACAATACCGGCACTGCTCGTGTGCTACATCATTCCCGGAGCAGCCTGTGAGGCTGAGGTATACTCGAAGCATGGTTGCTATTGTGGCTGGTGCTTGTGGCTGACTTGCACGCACTAGATGGTGCTCTTCACTGATATCCAGCGATCAGCGAGGACGAGCATCTAACGATTGGTTATCATGTCCAGAAATGACCTGAGATCAGATCCAGCCAGGACCATTGGGGGTTGGTAGGTACCTCTACGGACCCGTAGTCACGAATGTCACGGTTGTTTATTCATTGACAAGAAGCAATCAATTCCTAGGCGTCAATTATGGAATCGATGTTTTTGATATTGCTATGATAGACAAACGGTACATGGGCATGCTGTCCACCTCCGACCTGCGATCAGCATAGCAGTTGTTAGAATCTCCTCTGAGCCAAGTTTTATGTTAACCCCCAAATGGCTGCCTAACAACCCTATCATCGTGATCTTGGCACCCTTCACCTATCCTGGCTCCACTGCGCGGATTTCTGTCGTTCGCATGGGTTGCGCCCATGCATAGAACCAAGAGTCTTCATTTTGGTTGGTAGTGAGGTGTGCTGCATGCAGACGTGCTTGGATACTTGTGCTCCATAAGCCCCTGGCTCTTCTGTATGGTATTTGTCATGGCAAATTGTGCCCACAGAATGCCATCGACCTTCAGGATTAGAGGTGTTGCCGGACGTGCTAAAGAATCCACGATGTTGTCACCAATTTTCGTCAAGAATAGTGCAGCTCAGGCTGTGCCCTCTATTTCAGCCCTGTGAAGAAGCGGGTGGTCAAATTCTCCCTCGCTTCGCGGCTTCAAGCGCGCCAGTCTGTCCCCTGTCCGAAGGCCGCGGTTTTGAGTGATAATGCTGTCAGGGGAAAAAAGAGGAGTCAGCACCCAGCAGTGTGTCCTAAGATTGTGGCAACGCGGTCGGAACGGGACGGCACAGGAAGAGCGAGGCAGCACTCGCTGGTTAGGCATGTAGAGAAGCCAGTCAGACGAGAAGCCCGAAAGGCTTGTCACACCGAGCTCGAAAAGAGATACCCGCCGTGTGGTTACACCACGGCAGCGGCAAGGCAGAGGCAAGGCAGGGAGGGGCGTTGTGTTCCCCGAGTTGAGAACCCCGCAGCCTTCCAAAGGATGGGCTGTGTCAGCTCCGACTCTTGACCATTGGACCATTTGCGCTGCAAGTCTAGTGTGATGTGCAAGATGCCCAGTTTGGCTGACATATTGCTTTGTAAAGCGCAAAAGAAAACGGGAACAAGTAATAATCGGGCGACGTTGTTGGTGTTTGCTGCAGTCAGACTGGACGGTTTTTTTGGGGGTCTTTGCTCCTCTCTTAACTGTTGGGGGAACATTGGGGGCCGCCCGTGTCATCACAACCTCTTCGGTTTCTATAATTTGCCCTTGTTTCCTAACAATTGCCCTATCTGGCCACCTATAAATTGTCTTGAAAATTTGTTCGTGCCAGTCCAATACTTCTGGCTTATGTCCGTTGGCCGTAGGAAGAACAGAATACTTGGTGATTCGACGTTGACGACCTTAGTGGAACACTATTCTGCGACCGCGTCAGGGTTTGGCTGGTGGTGGGTGGATTGAAGGAGAATGGCACGCACTGAAAGTCGGATCTGGAAGAAAAGCGATGGGGGCAAAACTAGGGACTGGGTGGGACCGCGGACAATGAGGAAAGGGGAAGAAAGCCACTTGACGATCAGAGGATGAGAACATGACGGACAGACTGCTGTCTTGGGGTATCTGGCCAAAGTCTATTAAGGGGAGATATACAAGAAATGCTTGAGAACTACTAGGGGCCGGGCGGCATAAGCAGGAGCATCGACTCATTGTGGAACAATTCTGACATCGCCTTGCGAGTCGGAACTAGAGACTATCCCGGTGATCTGGTCATAGCCGGATGTTCAGTGTGTCCTCCCCGAGGGTCCCCTTCCCAACCCAGTTCCTCCATTGAAGTCTGAGCTTCCAGGCTGCCGAAAGACAGAGTCGTGTGCGTTCCTGCGACTCCGACTGCTGGCCAAGGTATACGAGGCTCCTGAGAGCTCGGAGATAATCCGTGTCCAAGTACTTCCCCCTGACTGAGTCTCTCCGAGCACGAAACTCTGAGAGTAGATCATCCCACGTGAAGTCGTCTTCGCCAACGTCGACTTGAAGCACGAGTGACTGGTCGACTACGGGCCTCATCTGGCTGACGTAGGCCAGAATGTACAACATCCAAGCCCCGCGGATCAGGATCGGGCTATCGAGGACCCGAAGAATGACGGACAGGCTGTGGACCAAGGATATGAGCTGGGCGAGATAATAATCGAAAGCGGGCTGAGCCCTTTTGTGCGTTCCGCAGAGAAGGAGGACGGCGAGGTCGGCCAACTGATCGATCAGCGATTGCGAGTGCCTCAAGTCCAGGAGCGCAGCATACTCGATGACTGCAGCCCGGGCGCTCGGGCTCGAGAGAATGAGGTTGATGTGCTGGAATCCTGGGCCACTCTTCATGATCCCACTGAACCGTCCGTCGTAGGCAATCCGGTCGAGGATGGCCTCGGGGCCGATGACTTCCCGGTCGCTGGCGGGGCTCTCGGCTTGCTGAAGGTGTGGATCGCTCATGAGTTTGTACAGAGGGTTGCTCCAATCCACAGCGGCAAGGACCAGAGCCTCGACCATGAGGATAGGGTTCTGCAGTTCGATAGCGTCGCCGAGTAGAACGAACGGATGCCCGAAGCCTCCAAAGAGGCCGAACATGAGGGGTTTATCCCCTTGGAACAGCTCCGACGAGAGTAGCGCCTGTGCATTCCCTTTCAGTTGGCCATGCTGCTGACTGAAGTAATCCATGTATGCTCGCTGAAACCTGGGGAGCAGAGTCAACAACGACGTCCTGAGAGAATGGCATAGGGCCTTGGAGGGGATGGGAAGGGATGATATGGAAACCGTGGAAGCCGTGTCACCTTGGATCGCCGAGGAAGCGTTGCCTCTGTTCGAAGTCGTTGACACGCCCTGGTGAAAGACTCCAGGAAGGGACGGCAGATATATTTGCGTCATATAATGCCTGAAGCTGCTCCGGCGTCCCGTTCAGATGCCGTATCGTTGACAGCCCCATAGGAATACAGTTATGGTTGCCGTCATCGTATCTCAACGCCCGCTGGACATGATTTCGAATTAAGAAGCTGTTGAAAGTTGCCAGAGAGCCCGGTGTAGGTGCCTGTGCCTCTCGACTAGGGGAAGAAATCATGCTTGAAAGGGGTCGCAGGCCAGTGGCTTGACCGTCCCGTCATCAACTGGGCAAGGGACAGGGGCTCATAATGAATAATGAACGATGAACGATTTTATTGCATGGATCTAATGGACATAGGAGGCAGGACTTCTTACCCAACCATTAAAGACTCTGGGAGGATGATTAGGGCGCTGGCCCAAGTACTCTCCAAGTCGCCGTTTCGGTGTCGTTAGGACACATGGAAAGGAAACAGATAAACATAGAGACAGAGACGTAGCAGTCTTTCGCATTGTTGGACGTCGGGGGTAATTTACACCCAAAGAAGACCGGAGACGGCTCTAACGCCAAGGCATCAAAATGCCCAGAATGCAAGTGACGAACAAGCCGTATTTGGCAACACACTGGATGAGTGCTGTCACCTGTGAGCCTGTAAGCTTAAGCGAGATATCGCTTTTGAAGGAATCAGCACCATCCCTCGTCGCATGCAGGCCAAAAAAGAAAAGAGGGTCGACTGTTAACACCTCCATCTGAGGACTTGTCTTAAGAGGTCGTGATACGGGGCCGACACAACGAACAGGCTTTCTGTGGCGGCAGGGCAAGCTTGGTCGAGGAAGGAAAAGATCAGACGTAAAAAGAAGTATATAATATTACGCCAAAAGGGCAATCGGCTGTTGCAAGAGTGGAGTGTCAATTGGGCAGGGTTGAGAAAAAGAAGAGAAAAAAAACTTGCCTCACGCAGTTGGCCTCCAAAGGGCCTGAGGAACGAAGGTTGGAGGTGTCATTGTCAAAAATGACCAACTGGCTAGAGGTATGTAATTGGAACCCCTTGAAAACATCCCATGCTCTCTTCTCTCTCTCGTGTTCACCGAAGAGCTTCACGGTTGAGAGACCGTTTCAGAAGGGGCTAAAAGATTAAGACACATAATGGCTGAGCCCGGGAAATGGCCCCGATCGGACCAACTGAGTACCTATGGATATAGAGCATATTCGGTGCATGCATTAGGTGACCACGACCAAGAGGCAAACAGGCCGGAAAGCCGACAGCGACCACGAAGAAGTCGGACAGAGGCCATTGAGCATGCTGACGGTGGGAGGCACTACCTCGACCTGCATCATTGTGGCGAACTTGCTATACGCCGCGTGTAAAAGTAGGAAGGTAGGCAGACCTGAGTATGGCTTCATACCAGAGTCAGCCTGGCGGGAAGATTGACAGGCCTGAACTGGTCGATCAAGCATGGTGGTTGACGAGAGCGATAATTGCTCTTGGTGCTTTGGGGGTATGAGGATACGGTAGGTAGGTTGGCCAGGTCCAAGGGACCGCGCCTCTCACTCGCCACTGGAACGGGGATTCATCAAGAGACTTGATGATATGGAAGCAATACCTACTCCGGACCGTTTTGCAAGACCGAGGCTTCCTCTTCCCGCTGTGCATGCTAGCTGGTCGGCGTTACCGAGTACAACCACGATGCGTCGATATGCCGGCCCCTAAGAAACGAAGAAATTGAGTGATGTAAGCAACTGGGTTCCAGAGTACCATCACGATCAAAGATGTGGAAGCCGTGGCTCTCCGCACTAGAGAACTCGGCGTGTCGTTATCTTGATCTGAACGCGCAAAAACTTGGGGGCGGTGATGATTTTTCGAGGCCCGAAGTCTGACGGGCTAAAGTGAGGACTGTGATTGAGTGGGGCCTGCTTACATAATCAAGGGTTGGACGCGTCTCCTTCCCTCTTCTCCGTCCGACAGATCGGAACACTACCTACCTTTACGTACGCAGGAATACATTTTGAACTTTGAGTTTCTCAATCCGTGAAGCAATGACTGCTACGTCTCCTATGCTAACGGAGCTACCTGCTATATTGGACTCGATTCCTCCAGCTTCGGGAACTAGAAACATGTTTCATACGTCGATATCTGCGTGGAAATCCGGGAGTGTCAGCGCCGGCTCCGAGCAGGTTTGCCGTGTGTGGAAAGGAGAAGGAAGAGCAGGGGGCTAATCGGCTGAAGAGACTCGAGATCACTACGAGACATCTCGTATGAGGATACCCACCAGAACAAAAAGCAACAACATTGGATTCAGTTGCTACGACTTGGCATGCGGTCATCGCGTTCTTGATTTCTTTCACCAACACCGGAGCAACTCTCAGCTCAGGAATAGAAAAACAACAAGGGATTGATGGCAGCAGCAACGGCGGCCACCAAACCACATGATCGGCTTTTGCCCTGGCGGGTTGCACCAAGCCATATGGATACAGATCCACCATGCGCCAGACCAACGCCCAGCCTGTCTTGGACCGCAATCTCCCACGCCTCGATGTGCAACCCCAACTTTCGAGCCGAACGTATGCCCCTCTTGAGGAGCAGCCATCTGTTTGTCTCAAAGTTTGGGCACCCGATCCTCGATGCGGGGAGCCTTCTTTCAGCTCGCCCACATCTAACCGAGCGAGGCATGACAGATGCAGAATGGCAGATGACGGGAACACAGACGGCGTGGCGAGCCCGTGGCATCGGCGCCCTTGAGCAGCGCTAGCAAGGCTCACCTTGTCCTCGTTTGGCCATGGGCACATCTCGTGGAACTTCATATGGAAACCCCCTGTCGTAGGTGGTCGGTCTGGCGCGACTGCATCGAACCATCAATGCCGAGGAAGTTCTCCTCTTCCGTGGAGATGGAAGATCATAGCTGTCAAGCAGCCTCCGGCTCGGCGAGCACAGCGAGAAAGGCAAAGAGACCCCGAGCCATCTCCTTCATTGGGCATCAACACTGAAAAGAACCGTTGCAGTCTCAAGGGTATGCCATAGGGCCTTTGTTGATCTATCTGCTTCAAGCATGTTGATACAACGGTTCATCGGCGTGCCACTACTGTGCTGTGCTCGGCCTGGGAAATACTCGAGGCTCTCATTAACATGATCCACCCAGTGTTACTCTTGTCACCCAACAAAATGATTGAACTCAGTCAACTGACAGCATGACCAGGGGATTAGTCCTTCTCATCAGCTCCTTGCCCCTTTTGCGCCTGCATCTGGACGCAGTCGGCGGCCCATCTTGAGAGCTAGCGTTCGTGTCGGCTGAGACTCCCCCTTAGTCTGATACAGGACCACTATGATGATCCCCGATCATTGTCAGACATCATTACGGAAGGACGGCGGCGGAATCGCGGCGGTAGAGGGGGAGGTAGTCTCGTCGATGACCCCTGTTGAACCAAGGCAGCCTGGGCGGTCCTGCGTCTATAAAGCCGTTCATTCTCTTGTCCATCTTCTCCCTCGCATCCTCAACTCCTTGACCAGGAGGATCAAGTGTCCAACCTTTGTCTCTCGTTTTGATACACCATTGCACCTGAATCCGGCCCTTTAGAGCCAAGTTTCCGTATTGGCCGACAGATCCCAACTCTTGCATCGTTTTGTCCGCTCCTTTTTCTTTCTTCCTTGATTCCGGCGCATCATGCGCCCCAGTAGTTCTCTATGGCTGGCGCTCGCCGGCGTGGCCCGTCTTGGGCGGGCTCAGGACTTGCTCTTCTACGGAGGCCTGACATACACCGAGTACGAGCAGGCCACGACCGAGCTGGGCTTCACTGGTAAGCTTTCCCTCAAGCCTTCCGAATATACGGCCGTAATGGCTGTGTGTCTCTTCTCTCTTCGAAACGGAGTTCGGTAGGCCAGTCGAACGTAGTGGAATAGGGAAGATGGGAGCGAGGCTGACACAGCCGAATGAAACAGCGACAAATGTCAGCGATGCCGTGTGGCGGTCTTACACCACTGAAGACTTCGCTAAGTACAAAGCTATCGTCATTCCGGACCCCAACTGCGGGACGCTCGACCAGGTTAAGTTCCTGGACGACACCAAGGCGATCTGGTCACCGGCAGTCACGGGCAACATCATCCTCATCGGCACGGATCCCGGATATCACGCGACGTTCCAGCCTGGGGCGGTCAGCCTGATCGAGGGCGGGGTGAAGTTCGCCGCATCCGGGAACGGCACTGGCCTCTACTACTCGCTGTCTTGCTACTACCAGAATGTGGCAAGTTCCCCTGTTAACTCCCTTTCTGAGTTCGGCGACTTCGAGGTACGCGGCCGGCTGAGCTGCTACAACGACGCCCACCTTGTGGCCAACTCGTCGGCTCTGGCCGGGGTCAACGACACTGCCCTGAGCAACTGGTCATGCAGCGTGCACGAGGTCTTCTCACTGTACCCAACAGAGGGTATCGGCGCGTTCGAGCCCCTCGTCATTGCCGAGGGGGCCACGGGGACTGGGCAGAGGTCCTTCGCCGACAACAGCACGGGCGTCCCCTATGTCATCTCCAGGGGTGCCACTCCGGCCGGTTGCGGCAACGGCAAGTGGGAGCCCAAATTTGGGGAGGAGTGCGACAACGGGACCTCCAACGGGCTGGTCGGGACGCTCTGCACCAAGTCTTGCAAGTGCCTGTTCGGCACTGTTGGCAACGGGACATGCGCTACAAACGAGACGATGACCAGCAGCTCTAGCAGCTACAGCTCCACGGCCACGAGCACGAGTACGAGCAGAAGCACGAACACGAGCGTGACATCAAGCTCTTTGACTAGTAGCTCGGCCTCAAGCTTGAGCAGTAACCTCACTGTCACCTTCAGCCCCAGCTCCAGCTCTGTCTCAACCGGGATTTCCTCGAGCAGCTTCCCGTTGAACAGCACGTCCGCCTCCGCCTCCGCCTCCACTGGCCCGCCCACAAACTCAACATTCTCTCCAAGCGGTTCCTCCATTGCATCCCTTTCAACATCCTCAGGCCTCATCACGTCGTTATCGACGTCGTCAAGCATAGTCACATCACTTTCGACCTCGTCCAGTGTAGTCACAAGCATTGTGCCAAGCGAGTCCACCTCTGCGTTGTCGTCTCTCTACACGAACTCGTCCTCAGGATTGTCAACAACCACGAGCACGCCTCTTGGCAGCTCTCCTGTCGTTACACCGCCATCCGTTGGCGTTTCCACTCTCTACATTACGTCGATTGTGTCCATAGATCCCTCCTCCTCGTCCACCACGGTAATCACGTCTGTAGTGACGTATCCTTCGACCTCCTCGATGGCGAGCTCGACACCCACGGGCAGCCCCTCGGCTTCTCCGCCTTTCCCCTCAAACTCGTCTTCTGAAGCCTCGATCCCGGGGACTGCCTCTTCATCGGCCATCCCATCTTCAGCTACGACCACACCGGCCCCTACAGTGATCATCTCAGTCGTAACATCTATTGTGTCTATCGACCCGACGTCCTCATCGACGGCACTCATCACGACGACTTACCCGGCGAGTTCTTCGGTATCTGGATCCGGCTCAGCTTCTCTTTCAGAGACTAGCACGGGGACAAGTGCGGAATCGTCTTCCGTTCCGGGTTCGGTGATCATCTCGGTGGTCACATCTGTGGTTTCCGTGGACCCCACCTCATCTTACACAACCCTCATCACGACGAGTGCCCCTGCGAATTCTTCCGCGTCAGAGCCCAGCTCTGTGCCCGCGTCGGTGATCATTTCAGTGGTCACCTCTATTGTTTCCCTGAATCCCAGCTCATCTTCGACCACCCTGGTCACCACCAGTCTCGTTGCAAGCTCCTCACCAGCTCAGACGACTCCTGTTCCTCCCGTTTCCGTTTCGGTCGTTACATCCGTGATAACATCGGTCGTGTCCCTGAACCCAAGCTCGTCGTCCACCACGGTCATCACGTCAGTGGTTCCGGTCGAATCATCCTCGTCGAGCTCGGGTTCAGCGACTACACCCGCCTCGAATTCAACATTGCCAGCGACATCGACATCGCCATCGACATCGCCTCCCTTTTCGAACTCGACATCCGTAATCCTGATGCCATCAAATGCCACATATCCACCGGGACACATGACCATAGCCACGTCTGTGGTCACTTCTGTCGTCAGCATCAACCCCGACTCCTCGTCGACTATTGTCGTGACAACTAGTGTGGCGGTAACTCCTTCCATTACGCCGGTGGTGCCGACGACAGAGCCTGCGTCGTCAGAGCCTGCGTCAGAAACCGTGTTACCATCAGAATCAGGAGCATATACGTCGGTTGTGACCTCACTGGTTACTGAGAACCCCAGCTCCATCATGACCTCAGTAATCACCATAATTGTCACACCGTCGCCCCCGAACCCTTCTTCGGCGCCGCCACCCAGCTCAACCTCCAGTAATGGGACTAATCTGCCTTCTACCTCCTCGGCCCCAGCCAATGTCTCCTCCACAGCGTCGATTCCACAATCATTCAACGCGTCTTCCACAGCGACACCGGCTCCGTCGTACACTTCGTCGTCAACCGAGACCCTTGTCGTCACTCCCTTCCCCAACACAACTGATACCTCTGTGGTGACATCCACCTCGTCCGGCTCTGTTCCTGTGAATTCCACCTCGGTCACATCGACTGCGGCGGCTGTCAATTCCTCGTCCACGAGCCCGAACACGAGCCTGACCACTAGTCCAGCCACGATAGCGGTGCCCAGCTCTGGTCTATCTACGGGACAATCCTCGTCCTTGCTGCCGGGAACATCATCGCTATGGACGAACAGCAGCTACACCAGCAACCCACCTGCGACCAGCAGCGGTAGCGTCCCTGGCACTGGTGTGACCTCCTGGTCGACTACTGTTAGCTCGCTCAGCTCTACGACGGATGCCTCCCCCACTTCAACCTCGACCATGACCTGGACCTCTACCACTGTCATCCCAAGCACTGTGACTTCGCAGTCATCTAGTAGCTGGCCAGCTAGTACGGTTAGTGCGTCGACAGGGACCGCCACCTCGGAGACGACGCAAACAACGACCACGACTGCCGTGTCGACCAACATGACCACTGCGAATTCAACCACGGCCGGCACCGACACTGACACGTACACGGCTGTGCCGCCGTCATCGTCGAACTCAACTTACGTCTCTGTTTCTACGTCGAGTACTCAGGTGACAGTGACAATGCCAACATCAACAGCTGTCATTTCCACAGGAGTCTCTTCATCGACCGTAATAACGTCGTCGACCAACGTCTCATTGTCTACCACACTCTCATACTCTACCCTTGTCTCATCATCTACCATTGTGTCATCTTCAACAGTCCTCACGAACTCCACGATTGTTTCATCATCGACGCTTACATCGATCCTGAGCAGCAGCACTGGGTACACCAACACATCGAGTGTTGTGACAACTGGAACTCACAGCACATCTATCATCACCACCCCAACGAGCCTGACAAGCCTGACGAGCCTCACAGCATCCACGGATACCATTGAGACGACGTCCACCTCAACCATTCTGAGCTCCAACACCTGGCCCTCTTCATCATCTGAGGTCCCATCTGAGACGATTTCATCAAGCTCGGATTTGTTTATCTCGGCAACCTCTGCCGGAAGTAGCTCGAGTGCGTCCTCATCAATTCCGACAGCTCCAACTACATCCGAGCCGAGCAGTTCAGGCCTGTCAACGGCGACTATGACGACAGCCCTGTCCACGTCGACAACGGAGACGGAGACCATATCCACCACCCTCTCGACGATCACTACTGGCTCCACTACGAGCTCTTGCTCGTATGGTTCGCACGTCTCTACCTCTGTTCCGGGCACCACCGGCGGCGGGCCATCGTCTGTGACGAACACCACCTTATCAACCACGTTCACTCTGCCGACCACCGTACTTACTGAGAGCAGCATCAGCTCCTCTAGCCGCCTGTCCACCTGGGACACGCTGTCGACAACAGTGCCGACCACGGCTTCGACAACGGAGTCGACCAAAGGGTCTCTGCCGCCCACCACCACAGACCTTGACTGGACGACTTCTACCCCCACAAGCTCAATGAGTGTTACCACGGAGACCATGGACACTACAGCCACCACGGCTGCTATGGCCACTACGAATACTACAGCCACTACAGCCACTACGGATACTCCAGCCACTACAGCTACTACGGCTACTGCAGACACTACGGTCACTCCAATCACCTTGAGCACCACGGATGTCGCCTCAACTTCTGATAGCAGCAGCAGCAGCAACAGCGCTCCGACCTCCTCAGCCCCGGCCTCTTCTACGGACTCAACCATCGTGGTGCCCCCTTATGGAGGCAGCCTCACCACTACTTTGTCACCCGCCACCAGCAGCACAACGTACACCGCCCCAACGACCTTGCTTCCGACTGTCAGCCCGACGCCGTACGGTGAAGGCGAGTGCGATGAATACATCGGCATGGAGGTTGTTGTGTTTGTCGAACTGACGGAAATTTGTCCCAAAGGCAGCACTGGTAAGTCTATGGGCGTCGCTCTCTCTCTCTCTCTCTCTTTTTCTCCCCTTCTCTTTTTGTCGTTTCTGATCCGGGCTGATACTGACACCAACGCCGTTTGCGCATATATATAGTGACCTATACGCTCACCAATGAGGTGTCGACTGTGGAGCGCTCCGTCTGTGCAACTGAATACCCCTGGATCTCGAGCCGGAGCTCGGGAGACGTCGCATCCATCACATTGGTAAGTTTGAGAGCAGCATAGAAACGTAGCCGAAAAAGAAGAAATAAGCCGCTGGCCTGGCGAGAAGACCTCATTTCACTGACACCAAGTCCAGACCTCCACCCTCAGCACGACGACCTTCCTGCCCACTGCCACCACCGGCACCACCACCGCAGTGTCCAGGACCCTCACGGTCAAGCTCTGCAGCACGTGCGAGCCCAGCGTCCTCACGACGACGACCTCTCAGGCCTCTCAGACGACGCCGACGTACTCCACCACAGACCCCGCTGACACGTCTCCGGACGCACCACTGTCCTACTATCCCACGGCGGCGGGGACGACGCCCCCCTCGCTCCCGTACCTCCCCGTCAGGCAGCCCGCCTCGGAGCCTGACGACGGCACGATGCCCCGCGCCGCCGTCGTCACGGGTGCTGCTGCTGCTACGGTGGGGCGCGGCGGGCTTGCCGTCGGGTTGGTCGCCTGGCTGAGCGCTGGCCTAGTGACTGCGTTGCTCTCATGGGCTTCTTAAGTGGCTTTTTGAACCTTGGTTGGGGTAAAACACAAAAAAATAAAATTGGACTGTAAGCTTAAGGGGGATTATGAAAAGGGGAGGGAGGCAATTTATTTATTAGAATGCAGGGATTTTGTCCCTTTATCGTCGAAAATGGGGATTGAACAGTGGAGGAATAATCCATTACGGGAGGGCCGATTTTGCTTGGATTTCCCATCCTGTCTGCTTTTCCTCTTCTTTTTCTTCATTCTTATCCTTCTCCTTTGTCGTCGTCGCTCCTTTCGGCCTTGGCCCTCACTCACTTAGCAACCAAACTACCAACCTACCTATCTACCTACCTACTTACCTACACGCCAAAGCTCCTATCTACCTGCCTGCCTCGTAGGTTGCTACTTAGCCTCGTCATCATTCCGTACCTTTTCCCTTCCCATACATAGTATCACGTACACACTATTGCGGTCACAAGACAGTGTTTCTTCTCCGAAGAGCCACAAACCTTTGTCCCGTATTATCTTTCCTCTTGTGGCTCCCGAATTCTCGATGCGGGATGGGGGCGGGTTTTTAAAGACGGCCTGGCTACCTAGGTAGTCTTCTGAACGTGGACGCGACAAAAGTACCGCCTAGAAAACCCACATTGTGCAAAAGTCCCGCCGCAGGCACGACAAAAGGACTAGCGGAGGGACAAAAGTACCGAAAGCAACAGTCGCATTTACAGAGTATGACCCCAGTCGATGAGTTCTTACACGTTCGACGCGACGCAGTACTAGGGTTGTCTGCTTTCTCTTTTCTTTCTCCTTTTTCATTTTTTTTTTTTTTTGGACCGTATACCTTTCAGCTTTGGTATGGTGTTCTCATTCGTTCGGGCTACCTGTCGACTTAAGACTCTAGTCAATCAGTTGAGAAGTTTGAGCACACCACCATTAGAATCCTCCTTTTATTTTTATTTATTTTATAAAGAAAAAGGGAAACGACGATCATTGGTTTCTTCATTTCTTTATTAATTATCAAAGAAAGAACGCAATAACCAACGACCAGGTTAGAGCCAGCAACAGCGACAGACAAGCCCCAACATCCTAGTTCTTGAAGGCGACATCCCTCCGGTAGGTCCAGCACTCGCCGTAGCTGCTGACCTGGTTGTAGCCCAGCGGCCCTTCCACGAGGGCGAGCACTATGGTCGGGCTCGCGGAGAACTGGTTCGTGTAACGGTTCTCGGCCGTGAGCGTCAGGCGGTCGAACAACAGACCCAGGCCGAAGGCGGACTGCTGCAGGGAGACTGTCACTGCGGGGGGCTATTTTTATGATTCAAAAATCAAGCCACGGCGCCACTTTTGTGCTTAGCCATTTTTTGCCTACCGCGCTTGGAGATAGGAGAGGTAAGCAAGCAGGTGGGTGTATGATACTGACGTTGCGAGTGTCCTGGTGATTGACCCTGCTGAAGCGCTTGAAGTAGTCGGCCAGGAACTTCAGAGTCGGGCTGTGGCTGCACTGTACCTCGACCTCGTTGCCCGCGCGACTGTACGAAATGAGGAGGTGGTAGGGCGGCTGGAGGAGGAGCTCGTCAGGGCGGGGGATGGCAATCGCGGAGGGCATGTACTCTGACTTGGGGGCGGTCTGCCTCGACGACCGGATGACGGAGGACGGCTGGCTGTCGATGATCTCGGGCTTGCCAGTCTTGGAGTCCATCTCCACATCGGCCCAGTCGTCCGCTGCTGTTGATGCCATCATGTTGCCCCCGGTCGAGGGGTTGTCTGTGGAGGCCGGGGCGGCCGCCTTGAAGCACGAGAGGAGCCCGCCGCGGAAGACCGGATAGAGCTCTGCTGGGTTGACGGCGCTTCGCTTGGGTAGGCTGAGCACGAAAGCCATCCGCTCTTTGGACCACGAAGTTGATGCTCTCTCGGAGGGGGAGACCTGGGGAGGGAAAAAAATCAGAGAGAGAAATATGCGAAAACCCACGCAAATGTGCACGACATATTGACCATCGCTGCCCGGTTAACCTTTTTCCACTTTTTGCAAGCCGCACATTCCGAGGTTTAAAGAAAGCCGCAATGATTCATGATCAGCCAAAAAAAGGAAAGCGAAAAGATGGACAAGACGCACATCAACAAACAGCCTCAGCCTCGAGTTCAACCGCTCCAGCAGGGTCTCGCTCCACTCCTCGTTGCCCTCGTCCTCGAGCAGCTCCGTCATGCTCCTGCACCAGGCCTCGACGCAGCCGGCGACGGTGACGACGAACTGGCCCTTGTCCGGGTAGAACTGCTCGAGCTCGCCCAGGAGCAGCTGCCACTCAGGGTCGACGTCGACGCCGTAGCCGAGCGTCTCCTTGAGGGAAGAAAGCGCCTTGCTGAGGGGCGCATCTTCCTTGCTCCAGTGGTCGCGGATGGCGACTTGGACCTTGAGAGGTCTTTTATTTATTTAATCATTATTGGGGGACCGGGAGCCATGGGTTTATGCTGGTGGTTAGCGATTCATCCTCTCCTTTAACACCTGAAGGCGAAGGAACTCACAGTGAAGGCATCGAGTAACTTGGAAAAGTTGGTGACCCTTTCCAAAATAGGGTGTACACGTTTGCTTGCTTGTCCTTGGTGACTCTCAGGATTCGGGGGACACACTCGGTAGCCGTTCATCATATCAATCCGTCGGATCGGAGAGACGAGATGACCCGTCCGACCTTTTGTTATCCCATCGAACATGCCATTTCCCAAGCTTTCCCCTGTTGGTTGCGCATCAACCTCCTTTCTTACGCTCCCAACAGCAACCAGGGATTGCATCTTCAGCTCCCAGGGGCTAGCTGGACGAGCTGTGGGTGTAGCGCTTCCTCCCCGCGCTAGGCAGCCACGAGGCGTTTTCGTCTAGTGAACATGCATGGGGACTGGACCATCCCACTAACGCTCCGGCTTGTCGAAAAGGTTCGATTGTTCAGATAGTGTGAGTCCGTCGAAGACATGGCCTTCCGTCAAGTCGGAGTTGAGGAGCAGAGACGCTTTGCCCATTTGCCCTTTTGGAGATCGCTGATCAAGA
Organism: Pseudohalonectria lignicola; assembly: GCA_003049395.1. NCBI lineage: Eukaryota > Fungi > Ascomycota > Sordariomycetes > Magnaporthales > Ophioceraceae > Pseudohalonectria > Pseudohalonectria lignicola. Next base: position 108,759 of record PYSP01000048.1, on the reverse strand, counting down.
CCGCCGGGCAGTCCGCAGCAGTCCACATCCGACGCACTGAACGACCAACAAATAGTGGGCAAGCCCCCGCGCTAGATGCCTACGGATGGTTCCGTACCGCTGTGAGCCTGGCCAAGCTCACTAAAGAATGTTCCAATGTTGCACTGGATGCCTGGGCTTCTGCAGGGTTCTTTTCATTTTTTTTAACACAATTACCTCATTTATCAAAATGCTGGACAGCACGGTTACCAGGCTCCCTTCCATTTTCCTTCTCGTCTGCTGGCAGGAGTTATCATCACGCGGTCGTTGCTTCTTCAAAAGAATCAACGTGCAGATGAAACAAATGAGGGATGGACCAGGGAGCATGAAAAACATCCTCCATACCTCTTTCAGCTCGCCGCTACCTTGCCTCTGCGAATTCTCACTCCGATGGAGTCTGGAACCCCCTTCACCTGCATGACGCCACCCGGGAACTGTCATTTCCACCATCTGCAACCCCAAGGGTCCTGCCCACAATCTAACGGCTTGGACAGTCGTTCGTCAGATTTCACCCTCCACACCGCCTGTCATGTCCAATCACCTCTCGAGCTAGACAACTAGGCGTGGTGAGGCTGAAGACGGCCCCTGTGAGAGACGCGGCGAGTTCTGTTCCCGTTTCCGGAGGGATGCCTATTCGCCTGTTGCTATGTGTACCGTACCTATCTACCTACCATCGACTTGATTACCGCCTAGTATGGTACTTATCGAATATCGACGGGGCCTGCTACCCCTCACCTGTTGAAGCTTCCCATGAGGCGTTTCCCTGTCTGGCGTGCTTGACTGCCTCCTGTTGAAGGATTCTCAGGATGGCTCGTAAGTAACACATGCCGAATGCACCGGACAGAGGCAATCTTGTATATATATCCATGGTCCCCTCGCTTCATGTTCACTCTTGCATTCATTCTCGGTTGACTCAAGCCGATGTTTAGCCTGCCCGACTTGATTTCAACTTCTTGAAAACCTCTTCCCAAACGCCCCTTATCTGTGCCCAAGCTCCCATTTTCCCTCTCACCACCTTAGACAGCCATCATGCCCAAGCTCCCACCCGCCGAGAAGCTCCCCCTGGCTGTTCGCAAGGACAGTAAGTTAGCTACCCCCTAGAAGTCATCTCACCTCACACCTCATGCCATCAAAACCGCTCCCTCCAGTGGCTTGCATACCTCGGCTCACTGCTAACATATCCAACCTGGTAGTTCGGGACGAGTGGGAGGCCAAGAAGCCTGACCTGGAGAAGCAGCTGTCTGATGTCCTCGGAGAGACTTGGACCGTTGATATCAACCCAAATGCCATCTACCCCTACGGCGAGGACAACAGCTATGCCAAGAACTCTACGGGAAGCTGCATCTACGCGTATGTATTCTGTTCCAACTTTTATATGCCCCTCCCCCTTTTTCAACCCTTTGTTTGATTAGTCCATGCTCACCGTATCCATTTGACAGCTACGTCGATGGCGCTATCGACCGCATCAAGTACTTCCTCTCCACGTACGGCGACGCAGACGGGGCGGCCGAGATCAACGACATCTGCCACGCGCACGTCCTGACCATGGACCTGGACGAGGCCAAGGCCTTCTCGTACTGCGGCTGCGACGTGTCCGAGGACGGGAAGCTGCGCATCCTCTTCCGGGAGGGCAACCTGGGCACCAACATCTCGTACGCGCTGGACCAGGAGGTGCTCCTCAAGGCGCTCAACGAGGCCAAGCCGAAGGAGGAGGGGCCGGAGAAGAAGAAGCCCCTCAGCCTGCGGGCCCGCCTCTCAGTCAGGCAGGACTACGACGCCAAGATCGAGGAGCTCCGGGCCAAGGCGGCGAATGTGCTGGGCAAGCCGGACCTCAAGTTCACGCCCGGGTTCGACGAGCTCTTCGCCCGGCTCCGGGCCGAGCAGGGCAGGAAGGGCTCGGACCTGCGAGACGACTGGGAGCGCAACCTGGGCTCGTTCGCCTACCTCTACTTCGAGGGCCTCCTGTCACAGCTCGAGTACCAGAAGTTCGGCGAGGACGAGCTGCTGGCCGAGGGCTTCCACGAGGCCGTCGACAAGGGCGAGGTCGCCCTCCGCATCGTCGACAAGCTCAGCTACGACTCGTACGGCGAGGTCGTCATCGAGGGCGGCGTGCTCTACATCCAGTCCAAGCCCACCACCTGGGGCACCAATATCTCCTACGCCGCATCGAAGCTGATGGATCAGCTCTGAATCCGCTGCCTGCCTGCGCTCGAGAAAGAGGGGTTGGTTAGAGATAGTCAAGAATAAATCTTCTTGTACATACCTCAACCTACCTAGCTAGCTAAACTAGCTGTGAGGATCGAGGGTAGATTACTTTCTCGGCCGCGATGACTTGGGGCAGTCCCCTTTGGCGACGGCATATACCCTAGCCCGGTACAAGACTGAGCTGCTTCATCAATAAACGATCGAAATTGCTCCACATCATTCCCAAGCGTCTGCTCAAACACAGCCGACCGCATCTTTTTGTGCAACCTCCAAAATTTTGGCTACGAGACCCTGTCGTGAATTGATAGGATGGCCCTTGAATACTAGTGAGCGCCCTTTTGCGTGGTAGTCGTCGTGGACATCTACCATTGCTGCCGTCCATCGGGTTGGCTATACATTGCATCTCCAATCCCTGAAATGCCTCCATACCTAGCCAGTGACCGTCGCCCTTGTGTCTGAACCCTCACCTTCCCGTATTCATCCGAGTCTTTGACGGACGCGCCCGCAACAAAAGCCTGGTGAACCACGATCCCAACCGGGTAAAATGCCCGGTCTTCGACGGCGGGTTCTTTGCCACATCCGCCTGTGCTATCGCCTTGTCCTGCGGTCTCGTGTCCCCTTGCTTCTGCTGCTCCTGCTGCTCCTGCTGCTGCTGGTGGTGTCCGTCCGCCTCTTCGACGTCGGTCTCCATCCCGCTTTCGGCCAGAAGTTGCATCTCCTCCTCGCCGCCCGACTTCGCCGACGCCCCCGTCTGTGCTCCCATCCGGGGCTCACTCTTGGCCCGAGTGCGTTCCACCACGGCGTCAAGCCATGCATTCTCCCGAGCCTTGTACTCCGCCACCGGAGCGACCAACTCCGCCAACATCCTGGCCTCAGCCTCCATCTGGCGCAAAGCTGCATCCTCCATGGTGCGGTCGTAGACCCAGGTGGCTATCAAGAACGAACAAGCTTCGTCCTTCGAGTCGGTTAGCGACTGCTACAGTGCAGTAGAAGCAGCAGAAGTAGCTAGGATGAGCTCTCCCACCGCCTCCTCGGGAGGATCCGCGGGGCCAGAACAGCAGTCGTCATCCTCGACAGACAGGAGGGGAGGGAGATAGCGATATCCCTAGCAAGTTGACTAGCGGCACATTCTGTGGTGCACTAGGCATGTTCGGCGCGTGGGGTCTCCCCGGCCGTCATCGCCGAATCCTGTGACATCCTAGACCGTGGCTGCCTCTGCAGGGAATCTTGAAAGGTTCAAATCGTCCATTCTTGCACCGACGACGTGCAGGACTGAGCGGGTAGGAGTGGTTGTCTGCTGGCTGGTCGGCTGGTCTCGTTCTGTCACAATAAATAAGGAAGGAATTTCAGGATGATTGCTAGGAAACTGGATCTCCCTTCCCAAGGTCGAGATCGTTAAAGAACCCCAAGAGAGAAAGAGTGTCTTCCCTCAGCTATGTAGCCGTCAAAGCCATAACCATCCCACCCCGCAGCAAACCAAAAACCAAAAATGCCCACGAGGCAGCAGCACGGCGCTTTTACTCGCAGTATTTTAGGCACTTACAGGCCATGAATAGGAAGGCCGCTCCTAGGCGGCCATCGACCAGTGGCCTGCTCACCTGCGCTCAAGTAAACCCTCCGTGACTCTATCCGGCCATTTTTAATGGGGTGTTATTGATGCTAGCAGACATGACGAGGGGCCTCTTTTCTGCGACAACTCTAGAAAGACACTGATGAGTATGAGCAATGATTGATTGGGCATGGTGATGGTCTGATTGTTCTAGGCCTGAGGTAGGCTGGCACCCCCAGGTGGGGAGGATGGCAGTTTCGCCGAAGGGTTTCACTGGAGGGGAAGAGCCATCTAATATTGGGTACTGAGTGATGGGATGGCTGTGCTGTGACAAAGACGTGTAATTTTGCCAAACTCACGAATGACAACCGAGACTGAGACCTGATACATAAAGTGGCAAGGCGATGCAGGTTGCTGCTGCCTATAGCTTAAACTCTGACAAGTGCGGCCGCCTAAAACTAGAGCGAACAGAGCGAGTATCCAAAGTGACGAAGAAAAAGGATATAATAATGAAGAATAATAAAACTTCCCACGCTGTGTACCATTTTCCATTCCGAGGCCCATCCACCTTCCCCTATTAGACGTCTGTATTCTGGGGAGCCTCCTTCCCAGGACACATGCCATCGCGGTACTTCCAAAGCCGGCTGAGCTCCTCAACCTTGACCACCTGGCCGCGGCTGTTGCTCCTCCTCAGCGCGGAGACCCTCCTGCCCAGGATGGGGCTCGAACTGTGCACCGTGACCTCGCCGATCCCGTCGTCGTCGGCGGGGCTAGGAGAAGTGGACGAGGAAGGACATACAGAGTCGGAGAGCCCGTCGGCGAAGACCCCGATCCAGCTCCCCTCCCACGCCTCCCTCGCGGCCGTGCCCTCGTCCCCCTCCCTGCCGACGACGACCTCGCTGTCCATGAAGTCGTTTAGCCCCTCCCCGGCGCCCGCCTTGGCGCACCCGCCGCTGAACATGGCCGCCACCTCGGCCCTGTCCATCCCCCGCCACGGCCAGCCCCACCATCGCCCCCGCGCCGCCCCCCGCGGCTCCTCCTGCCCGGCCCCGGCTCTCTTGAGCGGGAACATGCCGTCTAGGTAGTGGTGGCAGAACTGGTGGCCGCCCCTCGGGGAGGAGCGCACAAAGACCTGCCCGATGAAGCGCGGCATCGAGGCGGTCGCCGGCGCCGACGTCGCGAAGTGGAGCACGCCCCAGAGGGCCACGAAGTCCGTCGTGTGCGCGAAGTGCTCCACATGGCCGATGGCCCGGCCTGTGACGGACGCCGGGTCCGACGACGTCGTCTCGCGCCTGAGGAGCGAGGCCGGGTCGTTGCACTGTTTGATCTGCTGCTGCTGCTGCTGCTGCTGCTGCTGTCGGCAGGCTGGTGGCGCCCCGCCGTTGGCGTCTGTGGTGATGCTAGGTGGAGGGCGGCGGGAGGAGGAGGGGGAGGATGGGGATGTAGATGCCGCCGCGCCGTTGCCGTTGGTGGAGGTGGAGGCGGCGACGACGGAGGAGCCGGTCGGGTGCGAATCGACCCCGTTGACGACGGCATTGTCAGCGACAGCGCACGCGTCCCCCGCCGCCTTCTTCGCCTGGGAGACGACCTGCCTGTGCGGGTTGTTGAAGTGGTTCGCGGCGTTGCCGAAGGTGTACACCTCGAGCTTGGCCAGTAGGTCCTGGGGCAGCTCCTGCAGTAACCAGTCGAGCACCATGCCCCCTTCGATGCCTCCCTGCGAGTGCAGGATGAAGACGACCTTGTCGTAGCGCTTGTCGTAGAGCTTCTCCTTGACCACGGCGTAGCAGAGCCGCACGTCCCCCGTGGCGTACCCGAAGCTCCGCTGGACCAGGCACTCGATGATGTCGAAGATGATGCCGTCTGTGCGGTTGTGAATGCCGAGGATGGGCCGCCTGAACGTCAGTGCCAGCCGATCCAGGTTGTTCTGCAGCCAGTGTTGGCCCGCGGCCACCCCGTTCAGGAAGATCCACTGCTCCCGCGGGTGCATGTTCTCGGCCAGGGAGAACTCGGGCGAGGACGTGTACGTATCCTGCGTGCCGTTGAGCAGCCGGCAGAGCCGCGAGTTGAGCACCAGGAACCCGCCCACGACCAGCAGGGCCGCCCACACGGGCAGGAGCACCGCGAGCGGGATGAGGCAGACGATGAAGCCGAGCTGCAGGACGCAGAGGAGGAAGTGGACCGCGATGCAGAAGATGTTCTCGGGGGTCGGGGTCAGCTCGCCCAGGGGGCCTGAGCCGGGGAGGTCGGCGGGGAGGAGGATGTAGGGGATCGCCCAGGCGAAGCGGAAGAAGTAGTACGCATCAAAGGCCAGTAGCTTCCAGGGGAGGTCCGTGTACGAGTAGTTTATCACGGACTTGCCGCCCACCTGGGACCCGAAAAACCTGGTCGAGGACGGGGCAGGAGGAGAGGCGGCCATTATTGAGGCGCCTGGGCGCTTCCAGTTCAAGTGACGGCAGGAGAGATAGGCAAGGGAGAGGGGGAAGATGATAAGCGCTGTGATGTATGCGCACAAGGTGGAATAGTAGAGTTGCGGTGATGGCAGCACGAGCCTATTCGCATCGATCGCCTGGCAGACGGGGAATATGGTAGATGAAACGGAACAGAAGACCAACACTCGCTGAGCCTCCATGTTTGTGGGTGGCTGGGCGCCGGGGCATTTAAGAACAAATGCTGGTGTCCAATTCCATTTCTCACTTGGCCAAAAATATTCCTAGAAATCTTGGCCTATGTAAAACAGAAGGCGTACAAAAAACAATAGGAAAAAAGCCACCAAGGTGGCTTTGTTGGGCGCGACTCCCGGCAAGGGAGGCGATAGTTTTCTAGGGAAGGTCGCAAAGGGACGCGATTCTGCCAATCGCTGTCCAAAGACATCATAGCCCTTCAAGCCCATGGGTTTGGGGTGTCAGCAGGGCTGAACCGCCCCGCGCATCAGTTCGCATGATGCCGTCTTGGTCTCACCCGTGGGGAGCACCAGTAGGAGAAGATGGGGGGGGCAAACAATGTGGCTAAGGGGACCGTTGCGACGGTGTGGATGACGGGTAAGACTGGTTGCACTGGTTGCATCTTAATGGTTGCCTTCTTCTCTTGGCAGTGATTCTCCCTCGTCTCATTCGTCCACTTGGAGGATTAGGAGGGTGGTCGAGTGCTAACCAACAGGACGGCGTTGGCACGGCTGAAAGCACACAGGATGCCTTCCTTTTTCATGTGAGAGGGAAGCCAGGTGATAAATGAGATTGGGATTGGAATGGTTGCACCAGTTCAGCTCGTTTGTCCTGCCACGTTGCTACCCTTTTGGAAACCTACATACCGACAACGCAGAACAGGACAGGACGGTAAGGTGCGCAAGGCTGCTAGTGGTTGGTGGTACGGGGCGAATTTGCTCCCTGCGCTGCGGGTGCCTGCGTCGCAGTTCGCCCCGCAGCATTGTCATCGCATGAGATAAATTACTAGATTTGAAGGGACGCACGGCAGGCAGTCGGATCTCAGCTGCAGCGCCCTTATTTCCAGTTGAGGCCAGCTCGAGAGAATAATGAGTTACGTAGCACGGTTTACGGGCATTCTCCCATATGTGGTTCTCGTCGGATGCTCGCCCCGGGTAGCTAGCGATTTTAGTGCTACGTACGATCGATGAAATGTGGGGGCTGCCCGGCTGCGCACAGTAGCAATATACTGCGGTATGTGCGCACAGTGTGATTCTTACGGAGGATGACCTGCCCACAGCAGCTACCGAGCCTTGAACATGGAGACATAGAGATGTGGTCAGAGCTTCAAGCTTGACCAGGTAGATTTCAACGATATATAAGGTGTCAAATCTCTCCCTCTCCGGTTCCCTTGATTTCGCGGTCTATTTGGCTTACCCATATCTGCCACCGTGCGATTCCCATACTTTGTTGTCCAAAGATGTCGTCAGCCAAGGTGTTGATAATGATGGCTGATTATGGCCACGACCCAACTGGTAGGCGCCTGATGCACTATGAGGTGTAGCCCGAATGCATTATTAGAATAGCGGCATGCACACGCACGCTGCGTTTTCACTTGCTGAGCACGTTTGCAAAAACATGCCCAATTTAGAGACCGCCGTCCCCTACACCGCCTTCAAGAAGGCCGGTTTCGATGTGAGCTTCGCGACGGAAAGCGGCAAGGTCCCGGAGTGCGACAAAAAGATGCTCCAAGGAATCACGCAGCTCCTCCTGGTAAGGCCGCAGCTTGCACTTTTGCATGGCCGATCCGACTTCAGCATGAGAATTCATGGGAGTGCCGCCAGCCAACATGACGGCTATCGGTAACGACGGCTGACTCGTCGTTCATCATCAGGGTGCAACGAAGACGGTCGTCAGCAAGCACACCGCCATGGCCACCTCCCCAGAGATCAAGCAGCCCCTGGCCTGGACGAAGTCGGCCTTCACGCTCGACGGTTTCGACCTCGTGTTTCTCCCCGGTGGCCACGACAAGGGCGTGCGCCAGCTGATAGACTCGCCCGTCGTGCACCGCCTGCTGGTGGAGTACTTCCCCACGACGAGGAAGGACGGCCCCGAGAAGAAGGTGGTCGCCGCCGTCTGCCATGGCGTCATGGTCCTGTCCGAGTCGAAGGACGCCGAGGGGAGGAGCGTCATCCGCGAGTGCGAGACTACCGCCCTCCCGGCCAGGTTCGAGCAGCTCGCGTTCTGGGGCACGAGGGCGTTCTTGGGTGATTACTACAAAACTTACGGGGCTGGGAGCGATGATGTGGAGGTTTCCGTAAGTTCGGGTTGCATTCCGCAGGGTGGTGTGGTGTGGTGTTTTCCAGCCGATATAGACGTACTGACCTCCTCGAGGGCGACTCAGGTCCGAAAGGTGCTTGCGGACCCAGACAAGCAGTACAAGAACAGCCTGGGGATGGGGCCGTAAGCCCCCATCTCATCTCCGGCCTCTCGAAGTGGCCTCGAGAGACGCATAGGGGAATCCAAAGCTGACATGCAGGGCACCGCAGATTCGTCGTAGAGGATTCGCAGTACAACTACATCACAGCAAGGTTCCCAGGCGACGTTGAGCTGCTGTGCGAAAAGACGATAGCTCTAGTTCAGAGTCTTCACAATTAGTGACAGATACTAGACAAACTTTATATCTCTAGGGTTTTTGGGATCTGCACGCCGGCCAGGTAATGAACAAGTATAGGCACCCCTGGTCCACCTCCCCCGTGTCCTCCGAAACGAGCCCACTACCTTAAACTGAAAAGCTAGCAAAGACACGAACTAACACAGAATAGACACAAGATCGACAGACATATTATTGAGAGAGAAGAATTTTGTTACATAGCCCATCAGTGCCCGCCAGTGTGGTTCATAATCTCAATTATGGCCCGGTCCACGCCCGCGGCGATGACGGTCGGCTTGATGCCGCCGATGACCTCGCCCAGCTTGTCGTGCCAGCCCTTCTCGCCCCTGTCGATCCAGGCGACCTCGAGCCCGCGGGCCCGGGCCCCGACGACGTCGAAGGGGTTCGCCGTGACGAGCCAGACGTCCTCTTCGTGGCCCTCCTTGCCGACCTTCTTGACCAGCTCGTCGTACACCACGCGGGCTGGCTTGAAGGCCCGGTGCTCCTCGACGCTGATCTCAGCCTTGAACATGTTGTAGTAACGGTTCAGGTCCGGCGAGTTGGTGATGGAGTTGTGGATCATGGTGTCAGACCCGTTGGAGAAGACGTAGGCGTCCAGCAGCTCCGCCGCGCCGAGGGCGTCCAGCGCGCAGGGCACCTCGGGGAACAGCGGGAGCGCGTCGTAGTCCTTCATCAGCTCCACGATGTGCTCCGGCCTCAGCGCGACGCCGTTCTCAGCCGCCGCGTGCTGGAGAGCACCCTCAGTGAGGTCGTGAAAGGAGCGAAACGTCCCTGTGTGGTGGCCAGGCAGCAGGACACCGGGTCTTGTCAGTGAGGGTTTCATTCTTGTGGTATAGTTGTAGGTCCAGTCGGGCCAATTTTCCTGCCTGGTAGACACCTCCGTCTATCTCCTGTTGTTGTTGTTGTTGCTGCTGCTGCTGTTGCTGCTTACCCATCGCAGTGATCCTCCAAGTGTACTCCAGCTGGTACTTCCGCCAGGCGGTAGCAGTTGCCTTGGCTTTCTCCTTGTCACCACAGATCTTGGCTAGATGGTCCGATATCCCGTCCGTCGACAGGAGGGTGCCGTAGAGGTCAAAGGCAATCGCCAACCTGTGCTCTCCCGCCATATTGGATATCTACTACTGCCTAAGGTGAGGCCTGGAAATCGAAAAAGAGAAACGGAAAAGAATGAGAGAGAAAAAGGAGTGTAAAGATATGGTGAGAATAGCAATTACGGCAAGACGAGACAACGGGAGGACAACAAAAACAAGAGGCAGCCTGTCTTTTCTCGATTCCGCGACTTTCTTCTTCGTTTCCTAGCCTAGTTGAGTGACTCAGGGCCGATGCGGTTGAAGTTGTATGTTTTCGCGAAGTTCTGCTCGGCTTTGCTTGCCGAGCGGGTCAGACGGTCAGCCATCTCGAGTTAGGAATCCTCCTTCAGCTGGCGAGGGGTAGGTAAGGGGTCGATTGGTGGATGGATCGGCTAGCGGGGGGAAATAATGGCCTAGACTTCTCTGCGGCATAAGAGCCGGACGTTCACCTTTCCGTGGCCTTCCAAGATAAGAAGGGGGCCGGCAGCTCCTAATGCCCCTCTAAAGCCCTCCCCGAGTGCACTTACCATGTGAAGGAGGCAGCTTGGCAGGTGAACATCTATTGCTTAGACGAGGCCACCCCTTGTCACCGGTGTGCACCTGCAGGTGCTATCACATTATCACACCATTACCCACGCGGAGACCCCTACACGGCATACCATCACACAGAATCCTCCTTGGTCTTAACAGTCTATCAGTCTATCGAAAGCCACTTGGGTCGGCGGGTTGCTGTCTACGGAACTCCTTGCAGCTCCGCATGGACGCGGAGCACCGGAACCACGGCACTAAAACCAAACCTAGCCGCCTTGACAGGTTGCTTTAGCATTTACTAGCACTGTTGCTCTCTAGCACTCTCTTAGAGGCACACACTTCCAGCCAAAATCACGCGAGAGTCAAGGAAAGACCCAGTTCAAAGTTTTGGTGGCAGCGCGCCTCCGCAAGACTACCTGGGTGCTAGGTGCCGAATAACACCTTCTATGGTGCGAACGACTCATGGCGCTCACGCATAGCGATGGACAGAACAAGAACTACGAGTTGTTCCGCGACTGCCTCTCCGCCCTCCTGGTCGAAAAGCTCTCCCAGCCTCTCATCAATAATAGTCCCAGCAAGCAATCGCGCAGGCAGGCCAGGCCCAAGCGCAGCAAGCCTGCAAACTCTAATTCAGCTTGGGCGCCCGGCGGGGTAGGACAGCCTGGACAGGTGGCCGGGGTAGAAGGGGTCAGCTCCCGGCCTCGCTGTACGGATTATGCTAGTACGGATCCTACAGATGCTACGGTCAATGCGGGGTCAGCGTCGCACAGTGTCGGTGCCCCTCCGATTGCGGGCCCACCTCGGGATTCGGCCATCGGTGACGAGAAAGTCGCTGCCACCACGGCCAGGGGGACCTTTGGAGGGCAGCGATTTGGAGCATCTCCCACATCGACGTGTGGCGGGACAAGCGACGCCGAGGAACTCGCCGAATTCGTCGACTACATCGCCAGCATAACGTTCACTTCCTTACCTGAGGAGCTCCGCAAGCTGACTCACCGCGCCTGGGCCGACGACCCCTCCCTCCAGGAGCGCCTCGGACCCTTGCCTCTGACGACGAGCTCGCTGGCCCGCCTCATTCCCCAGGCGGTGAGCGACCCGGCGCTGACCGACTCGCTCGCCGCCTACGGCATCATCACCACCACCGCCGGGGTCCCCCAGCAGCAGAAGCACGTCACGAGCCCAGAGGACCTCCTCACGCCGGTGCTGTCGTCGTACATCTCCACCGCGATCACGCCACCCCTGCAGCAGGCCAGCCGGGCCAAGGGCGGGTCGTGCGAGCTCTGCGGCCGCGACTGGATCGACCTGACCTACCACCACCTCATCCCCAGGTTTGTGCACGCCAAGGCGGTCAAGAGGGGCTGGCACCGCGAGGAGGACCTGCAGAACGTGGCCTGGCTGTGCGGGGCCTGCCACCGCGCCGTCCACCGCTTCGCCGGCCACGAGGACCTGGCCAGGCGTTACTACACCGTTGAGAAGCTGCTGGAGCAGGAGGAGCTCAGGCGCTTTGCCGAGTGGGTTGGGAGGTTGAGGTGGAAGAAGAGGTGAGTTAGCGATTTGGCGATTTTTGGTGAGTGGATCTGAGGCGTAGGCGTTGGTTTTGGCAGAAGAAAGTCAGGCAAGCAAATGGAGCTGCAGCATGAACTGGCCGGGTCCCTACGATACTCTGGAAATACCATATCTAGTTATTAGCCCATCTTATGTGGCTTCCTCAATAGGTCAGCTAGCTAAGCAAGTCTTGGCTAGGGATGGAATCGCTGGGAATAGAACTGCAATATCTTCCGTATGAGCAACAAAAGTGCAATCTCTCTAATTTAGCGCTACATAAATATGCGCCATCCGTGAACGCCAGCTAGCTGCAAAATAGCACATTGATAAAGCCTCCCTGAATAACCAATCCCCCCCGGCCGTGAGTCGTTTGAAAGAAAGAAGAATGGGTAGAAAGCGGGGGTTGATATTTGAGAACCACAAAAGATGGAGCAGGCCTAGGCCATTGACATAAAAACTGGCAAGAAGAGTGTGATAGTCCCACTAAAGGGGACAAAAGGGTATCATCACTAGTCGTGGGCGCACAAACATCAACGCTCCCACTTCCTCTTCCTACTCTCCTCCCCAGCCATACCAGCCAGCAACTCGCCATCATCGCTCATCCGCCCCGCATCAGGCAGCAGCGCTTCCCGATCGGAAGCAGCGCTGTCTGCCTGTTGCCTCCCCTCCGCCTCCACGGCGGCTGCGGCTGCTCCGGCTCCGGACGGCGATCCCGACCCGGAGGAAGCCCGCGACCCGACGCTGCCGCGCGCATCATAGCCGCCGCCGTCGTCCGCCACCGCCCCTTGCGCCCCCCATTCCCCCTCCTCGTCCTCGGGCACCGACACCAACCCGTGCGAGCTCGCCCAGCTGACGGCCCGCCCTGCTCCCTCGGCGGCGGTCGGCCTCGCCCTCGCGCTGCTCACCGTCCCGCTGCCTATGATGATGGTGTCGGACCGCTGCACCGCCCCGCCGCCGCTTTCGTGAGGCGACATCGGCCCTGAGCCGCCGCCTCCCCACCCGAACTCGGCCGCCACCGCGGCCTCCACCCCGTCCCGCACCGAGAGCCGGTTGCTGACGTACTCGTCGAAGGCAGTGCTGCGCTCGTGCCGGTACGGCTGGGCGGGGCTCTGGGCCGGGTCTACGGGGCTGCTGCCATTCGGCGCCACCCCGCCGGGCACCGGGGAGGACAGACTGCCGGCTGAGATGCGGCGGTCCTTTGTCTTGAGCGGGGAGAGGGTGGAGGTCAGGGAGGAGAGGGAGGTGATGGACACGGAGGACTTGGAGCGGGAGCGGCCCGCCGTCTGGGACGGGTAGGTTGTGCTGCTGGCGTTGTGGTTGTAGTTGTTGTCGCTATACGCCGTGGCCGTGTAGCCTAGCTCCAGCGTCGAGGTCTCGTCCGTCAGCGTGGTGGTCTTGATGGAGGGCGGCGGGGTCGTGCTGAAGCCGTAGGCCTTCACGTTGGCCGGATGGTGATAGTCGTCGTACTTGAGGAGGCGGCGGTACACCAGTATGGCGTATACTGTTGGGACGATGGTGCACAGTCTGCGCGCGGTATCGTCGTTTTCCCCAGTGAGCAAGATGCCACCACCAAGCAAAGATGCAACCGATGTTGGACGTATCGGGCGAGATCCAAACAGGGGAAAGGAGAAAAAGAAAAAAAAATACTCACAACAACCCGCAGTCTATCGCCAGCCCGACGATAGTGTAAGGCCCCTCCACCCTGTTCAGGTAGACCACGATGTCCAGGCCGAGGATGCCAAAGGCCATGGTGGTCTTGATGATGTTGGAGCACACCATGATGAAGGGCGTCAGGTTCTCGCGAACCAGCTTGGCAATCTCGATCGTGTTAAGGCAGATGGAGGCGAGCGAGAAGCCGACGTTGACAGCCTCCCATCTGTGCGAACGTGGGAAGGGGAGTTCAGTCCAGAAGTCAGCCAGACCATCCCTTCTCCGACCCGCTACGACCCTTTACTGTGCGATAAGGAGATACTTACACGACCTTGATCGTCGGCACCTTGCCTTTCTTTTCCTGGTCCTTGAAGTGCTCCATCGTCTCGGCCAGTCGGTACGAGAAGATGCCCACCAGTGCCATCAGCAGCGCGATCTGGAGAGTCCAAAACGGACCTAGTATCGCTACCCGCCATCTAGCGCGGTCGAACTGCGCCTGTGTTCTATGCCTGTTGCCCATATTCTTCTTGTCTCCGAAATACCACTCAGTGTTTATGGTGTTTGGTGTATACTGTTTTAGACCTCAAGAGAGCCTAATGAGGCTAGAACGGTCGTCCGAGTTTGTGGGTGGAGTGTTCCCTCTGTTGGGTCCAGTGGTAGAATCAACGAAGGAGAGGGACGGGGGCAAGCATACAGCGCAAGCAGAAGCGAACAAGATTTCAAGGCATCATAACTCAATATCAGAGGCGAACAGCACTTGTCTGTTTACTGCGGGTGGTTGTTTTGGTGAAGCAATACAGAACAAGAAAAGCAAGAAAACGACAAACGCTAGTTCGAGGAGAGGCGGGATTACGACTCCATACTATATGCAGACGGAAATGACCACATTGCTGGTAGCCGGGTTCATGTTCAGCCCGCCCACGCAGAAATGAAGGCAAGAACGCCAATGAAGCAGGGATAGTGGGATGGGAATGGGGATCTTGGGGCGCAGGGCGGACCAGGCTGCTCCCAGCAAAACATATGCAGAAGAAGAAAAAAGAAGAGGATGAAGGGGGAAAAAGGAACTCCCCGGCTGGCATGCGTGCGTACATGTGCGTGGAAGGGATAGACGGACGGCTCTGTGCTGGCTGGCGTCTAACTTTAGCAATCCACCGTCGCCAGTGCTCATGTCAGAGTCTTCTCCAGTACAGGCCGCCAACCATCAGCAAAAACATTACCCTCATTCTCATGGGAAAAATCCCCGCCGAACAGCCAGCCTGGTGAAGCCAAGTTGCCCAGCTCTGACGGTGCTGGAGACGGCTCGTCGTCGGATCCGCCAGATATGGCGCGATCTGAGGAGGGGGCCTGGCTCCCTCCAAGCCACAGCCAGCATCAGGCTCATGGGGATGAGCTGGGTTTTGGGAAGCAGACTAGTTAATGCCCTTCCGTTCATTCATGGGGTTTACTCTGGCGCTTGGGAGACGCAGGTAAGGCCCATGTGGGCATGCGAGCGTCGAGCTATTGGGCAGTTCGATTAATCGCTCTGCATTAGGAGCAAATGCGCGGGATAAGACGCTGGGCGAGAAGAACCGACAACATGGAAGGGGCCAGGGAAAAAAACAGCCCAACTTTCTGGTGGCTGCATTTGGTTAGGCTTGTGGTTACCAGTTTGTCGTGCGGCTGAGTTCGTCACGCCTTGGCGGGAGGGGCCTTGGAGTCCTAAAGTGAGCGTTAATTCTCAAGGGTCTCGGGGTCCACTAGCGAATTTTTTTCTGAATTTTAGCGACTTTTAGTGTATCCCACTCTCTAGGAATTTGCACTCAGGAGGGTTTGGAATCCTTAGATGTTAGTAAATTGTCAGATCTTAGATTCTTGAGATATCAAGAAGGAAGGCCAAACCGTAAGCCCGAGTATGTTGCCAGGAGAGGTTCGCCCGGAGGGTCTGTCCGCTGGTGACGTGGAAACTTGGCTCTATTTCCGATAGAACCTTTGTGCCCTTGCCTGGGGCGTAGGTCGGGACTAGCGGAAATGGCGGCTAGCCACTGGATGGGAGGCTGGGAGCTGAATCTAAGGCCTGTCCTGTGGCTTTGCTTTGTTTTATTAGGCCTGAGATTCCCGTGCACGCGATTTGTGAAAATGGCGAGGATGAGGAAGGATGATTTGTGTGGGTCTCCTTACAGAGTGGTCCGGCTTATTAAAGGCTGAGCGAGAGATACAACCCAGCTTTTCGAGAGCCAGAGAGTCCTATTTCCTCTCCGTTCCGTTTGGTGCCCGGCTCGCCCGAACCCCGAAAGCGGAACAGAGTCTCAGTTCATCAAAAGGACTGGCAGACCGAAGACGGAGGCATCGTCAGAGCCGGTGTCCATACCGTTTAAGGGACCGCTTTCTATCGACGTCCTCATCCGAGTCAAGAGCAGTTTTATTGGGCAACTTTGGTGATCGTGTTCTTTGGCATGTAGTCACCAAATCGACCGACTCCGCCCCCCCAAACCCCCCTGTCTTGCCTTTCTTTCTCTCCTTCTTTCTCTCTTCTGTTCTGTTGTGTTCGAGTTGTCGTTTGCATCTGTCCTTGATGATTGAGATCCGCCCCGAATCATTGAATCACATGGGATGATATAGCGTGTCCAAGGACTGGTGGATTATCGATTGACAAGGCTAGTGAGCATGATGCATCCGTCCCTGGCGTCAGAATCCATCACGCTGATGTATAGCGCCACTATTGTCGACCTGTGCAACGAATCAACTCGTCCGCCACTCCGGGGTAGGTTCGAGGCATGGCTTGCTCCTGCATCTAGGTAAATCCTGGAGGCTATTGCGCACAAGCCCGGAGCAGAACGGTAAGCGGCAGGGTCATGCAAGGGATCCTTTGCGGTGGCTCACATACCAGGTCGAGCCTGGTTGCCGGTGCTGCCTTGAAGACTCATTTGCTGTATGCGACTATTTAGATCGTTCACCGTCGATGAAGGGATGTGAGACAAGGGCGATGTGTCTAAAAACAGCTCTGTAGTCCAAAGCTGAAATTCAGCTGCACCGACGGACATGATAATTATGCTGCGTCTTCTCGTGGGGCCGACCGGTCGGGTCCAGACGGTTGGGTGGCAGGGAGGTAGCCAGTAAGTAACAAGTAGGCCGGTTTTCGGTGATGAAAACTGGCAGCGCTAGAATGCGGAAGCCACAATCAGGAATGGCTTGCCTTATCGAGAACTTCTATGTATTGTATGGCTGTTGAATGCGATATGGCAACTAACGGATCAAAACGACTAATCAACCAACTGGCTCAGACCGAAAGATCCTTCCATGCATTCTCTGGCTAGGTATCCTGTGACTGGGAGAAGATTTTTTTCAAGATTTTATTATTATTAAATTCTGTTGATGCTGATACACGTACGCCGCACGATTTCGCCTCACGGGGCTTGGGAGTGTGAAGTTGATGAGGACAAACACTGTCTCAGAATATCAGATCAGAGCTGGACCAACATCGAAGAAGGTACTACTACCTCAACGCAGGAGGGGAAAGAAGAATACCCCACCAGGGGTGACCGTGGCACCCGAAGTAGAAAGCTCTGGGGGAATCAACTCGTTGGACGAACAGATTTGTTCACCTGATTCGCTGCTACAACCTCCTAGGCACCTTCTTCGAACCCTCTTCCTCGTGCCTGCTCGTCTAATTATGCCGGTGATTGACGGCCCCGAAACCTAGCCGTGGCCGTCTTCCTTCCTAGGCCGGGATATCGTTGCCTATCTCAAACGGACTTGCACCTCAGTAAAGGCACTGACAGGACCGGTCACCAAGTGGCCGAGGCCAACCACGCCAAGGGCCTCTCAGTGTACTGATAGAAGCAAACAACAACGGGAACGGGAATGGTATGGGCGAGAGAGTCGGCGGTAAAATGGCTGCAAGTGAGCCAAGAAGAATGTATTCAGAACAAGTGGTTTGTTTATCTGCCCAGAGGGCGCAGGTTTAAAAAGACAACTGCGGATCCTCAAATCATGCTTCAAAAAAGAAAGTCCCTCGACCAGTTAGCCCAAAATGCAGCAGTCTGGAATCGTGAAGGCTCAGGCGTCTCTATGATCCGTTTTGACCCGTCCCAAGACCCATTAAAAAGTTGGTGGTATATTTGCATCCTTGCTGCCCAACTGGCCGGACACCATGGCCGCCCCTTCCGAGAAGAGGCTAGACACCGCTAGTGCCCGGCCAGCTTTCAGCACCATGAACCCGGGACAAGCCCCGGGGTCCATGTCGTCGTCCAACGTCCCCGATCAAACGATGAAAAGAAGCCGTTTACAGGCCCTTAGCTGCCATGTCGAGGTAGACCTTGCTGGCATCGTAGGGGACGACGTTGCCTTGGGCATCTGTCATGGCGGCAACGTTGACAGGCACCGAATCTTGTGTGTTTTGGCGCTTGATAAACTCTTTTGCGGAGAGAAGTAAGTCAGTATGAAGGTGCAACTATGAAGGGACTATCTTGTGAGCACGAGAGCCCAGTGGCCGGTAAGCCAGTCGACATACCGTTGTGCTCCTGAGGGGTAACGGCCGCGCTGGCGACGGCGAGCAGGGCGAACAGGCTGAGGAGAGTGTACTGCATCTTGACTGATGTTTTTTCTTTTGCTTGCTGATCAAAATAACCGGAGGGACTTTGTTTTGGTGGAAAAGAAAAGAATGATGAATGTCGGCCGGCGACGAGCAGATAAGTAAACCGATTAAAGAAAGGTTGTTCGAACACGAAGGGAAGGCGATAGAAGAAGATGGGGGTGAAGAAGAGGAAAAGGGAAGAGAGAGTGATCATGCCGTCTCGCTTGGGGGAAGATGATATTTATGGCTTGCATTATCCCCCTATGACAAAACAAGGGGGGTGGGAAACGAAGATCAGAGGCGGCCTGGTTTCAGCCAAAATCACAGGAGAGACGACAGGACCGAAGATCTGATGGCAGTCTTGGATGGGCTTGACAAGCTTGCAGGGCTTGACGGGCCAGCTTGGACACTCGTCCATGTTCCATATCGCGATGCTGGGCATTCCAGGAGCATTTCCCCGTCCGCCCAAGCTTCTGTCAATCCATGTCTCTTTTCTCCTCTCTCCGCCCTGTTTGATACTTCGTCCCCTCGAGTGCGACCCTGGTTGACGCAGAACGAGACGAAAGGTCTTGGCTTGAGACTGGCTCAGGCGAAAACAACGTTCCTCAGTCAGCCACCCCTGATAATTCACCAGCCAGTCCGTACAGCAGTATAGGTACTATCCATACTGCGCACATACTGCGTACGTACTACGTACTACGTAGTGGTTTTAGACTGGGATGGCAGACCCGCAAGAGGACTAAGCTTCAAAGGCTATATAAATCCTCCTGGGTCCCCCTGGCCTTGTAGCAGGCTCATGGAGTCTCCTCACAGCGAAAAGACAAATAGCAGCACAAACAGGTTTGCTTTGGGCGGCGGGCTCAACTCCTTTCGGGAATATTGGCAGGGAGTTGAAACGTGGGTTGTGCCGGCTTGCGTATTTTCGGCTGACAGCCGACGGTGCCAGTGGAGATACAACTCTGTCAACCACATCCGATAAGCATCGATAAGCAGTTAAGCGGTCTGGCACTTTGGATGGCCCCTTTTAGGGGACCCGTCACGGCATGTCGATCACACACGCTAGCGAGCTTTTGCCGTCCCTTCCGTGTTGCAAGTCCCCTGTTTCTGCCAAGGCTTGAGACGACGGCCTTGGAACAAAGTAGATCTGATGAAAATGGTTGCGCCCAAGGCAGACTTCAAGAGCATCCAAACTTCCCACTACGTACTAGGGTAGCTACATCAATCTGGCAGAGAAAAACAGGTAATTGCGATTGCTTTGTTGGCGTCGATGACCTCCCACTGCTCCGTCCATAATTGAAGCTTTAATCTCACCCAATCCTTCTCCGCCTGCCTCCACTTCTAGCCTCCTTGGTTTCCTGTATCCTCCATTGCTACCTCCTCCCTGTCCAGCTACTCGTTTCTTCAACTCGAAACAAAAAAGGGCATTTTAAGGTCGTTCTTGTCCGTCCCCGTCACTGACGCTCAGCCACCCATCACTTGCTGATGTTTGTTTGAAGCTGCTCGGTCCTTTCTGGAGTCTTCATTGATGAGCGGTTACGTCGTACAGTTGGATGGCTCATGACTAGTATTGCAGGTTAAGCATGCACCAGTTTCCGCAACCTGCAACGGGAAAGCGGGAGACTCGGCGAATGCCTGCAACCTCATGGCCATTAAACCCCCCAGTCCTCAGCCCAGGCGTTAGAAAGGGCCAACACTCCTTTAAGTATGGCATTTAGACAACTGACAGGTCCACCACCAAGGGATGGATAGTTGTGCACTATGGATAGGTGGCCCTGGCCCACCTCTCCTTGAGGGTTGATGGGAGGTTCGCTGCCGGTCTCAAGCGGCCCCACAAAGACGCAACGAAGCAAGGCTTGTTTGCCTGGTCAGATGACCCAATATGGTCTCCAAACAAACAGAAGCTGCCGGAACCCGGGGCTCAGCAAGCGCCGAATGTCTCGTACGCGGCTGGCTTTCTCAGATGTGCTCTGGCGCAACAGAGGGATGAGTCCCTGGAGACAACTATACTAGTAGATAGACAAGAGAACGAGCTGGCAACCATCGGTTAGTCTGCAGTCGATTCCTGGATACATTAGGCAGGAAAGGGCGACAAGCTATACACGACTGAAGACGAGTAACGACAGTGGGACGGGCCGTTTTTTCTTCTTCCTTTTATATATTATAGCTCTTCGGCGGTCCAGCCATGGATATGATGCCCTGCCTTCCTACTTGGGTACTATGACGGGCGCTTTCTGACCCTTATTTTGTAGTATCTGTAAAGAGGTCAATTGCCTGAGACTAGTTGACGATTCCGGGCTCGGCTGAGATTCTACCCCCCTGCCTGGCTTCTTGGAACACATGCCTCTGGAGACTGGAGGTAAGTCATTCCTTTATCTCGCTGTTAGCGGTGAGTGCCCGAATCCCGCCGCAAGTCCGGTTGACGCGACAGCGCGCCTGTCAGTTCGAAAATCATTTTCAGTGAGCCACTACTAGATATCATCCGCTCAAAGTTACAAGGCAGTTTAACAAGAGGCTGGTGATGAAGGCTCAAATCCAACAGATTGTCCTAGGTACTCAATCCTCATAGATCCAGGTAAGCGTTCTTGCAACCGAGGCACCAAGACAGTTCCAGTGGTAGTGCGGCGTCAATTATGTCATGTATTTGGGCCTTTTGGGCTAGGTAAGCAATGTAGCTATGGTCTGCTGGACTGTGAGCACATGAGACCCGAATATCCTGCAGATGCTGCTGATAAAGCGCCTGGCATTTCTGATTGGGGTGGTGTGGTTCGTGGTGTGCCTCCACAGTCGCACAGGTTAGCACAGAGCGACCGCCCAGCCACTTTTCGTACCTTCCCCTCCTCCTATCCTCTAAAACGATAGCCTCAAGCCCTCAACCTCAACCCCGCACCTGTATCCGACGTCTTCAATCCTCCAGCTCTCTCTCTCCAGCCTTTCCTCCGCCCTCTTTCTGGTCTCCTTTGTCGTCCGCCCGCAACAGGCGCTCTGTCTAGCCTGTTCTGGCGGAGATTGAAAAAAGAAAGAGGGATAAAAAAAAGTAAAAATATAAAAATCAAGAAAGGGCGGAAGCTATGGCATCAATCGAGCACTGCCTCTTCTGCTTCGAGTCACTAGCAGCTCACCTCGAGAATCGCGAACCCTTGACCCTCGCCGAGGTCCAGAAGTCATGGGCAGCGTACTTGGCCGCCCCGGAAACCGACAGCGGAGCCGCCAGTAAGCTCGTCAAGCAAATCCCGGCCCTCCGTCGCCTGGCCAACTCGTCCGATGCCTCATCCACCAGCAGCAGCGCCAGCGGTGCCTCCACAGCTGCCTCGAGCACGACCTCCCTCTCGGCCGACACGGCGGCGACCACGCCCGACAGCGGCGCCTCCACCGTGTCCCTGGCCCCGGCGGCCGCAGCCCCGGCACCCTCCGAGACCCCGCTCTTCGTCACCTGGAACATACTCTCCTCCCGAGGCCACGGCAGCTCCCTCCGCGGCTGCATCGGCACCTTCGAGCCCCAGCCGCTCGAGGAGGGCCTCTCCTCATACGCCCTGACCTCGGCCCTGCACGACACCCGCTTCGACCCCGTCCGCAGCCGGGAGCTCCCTTCCCTCGAGGTCGCCGTGACCCTGCTCACCGACTTCGAGGACGCTGCGGACGCGGACGACTGGGAGCTCGGCCTGCACGGCCTGCGCATCAGCTTCTCCCACCACGGGAGGCGCTACGGCGCGACCTACCTGCCCGATGTGGCGCCCGAGCAGGGGTGGACCAAGGAGGAGACGCTCGTCAGCCTGATGCGCAAGGCCGGCTGGGTGGGGCGGAAGGAGAAGTGGCGGGATGTGGAGCTCAAGGTCGTGCGGTACCAGGGGAGAAGGGAGAGCCTCGGGTATGCCGAGTTCAAGCGTTGGAAGGACTGGGCGGATAAGCACCCGGAATAGGGCGCCGGGGGAGGACGCTGTTTTTGGGCTTGGGGCTCGCCCCTTGATGGAGGGTTTTGTGGCTTCTTGCGTTGGCTCCGGATCTGCCCGGCGATTTGGAACAAGGGAGAAGGAAGACGCGGCCCACCAAGATAAATGGGATCATGGAAATCCCCCTCGCTAACGCAACCCCGCTTCCTGTCGGTGGAAGAGCAAGGCTGTAAACTGTTTCCATCGATGGGAGCATTATCGGTCCGAAATGCCCTAGCCGCCGTATACGACTACTAGCCACTACTAGGACACGATTAACAACCTCGGTATGTCCAATGTCCAGCACGTGGAACAGTGGGGGTTCTACTGCTTGGGTGAGCATCACCTCCTCTACATCTCATGTCTCCGTCCTTGATTTGTTCCTTTTCACATGTCTGTCCCCGTCGAAGGTTGGGGATGTGAGGAGATCGCACTACCCTAGGGAAGGGTGGGATTGCAAGGCCACTGGGGCCATCGCAAAGGTGCCCAACTACACTACTTTTGTCTGGAGTCATGGGGATATTGGAGCTTAATGGTAGGTATCTACAATGGGATCCCCGGAGTGGGAATGTACACGGCTAGATGCATAGAAGAGCTGGCGACGCGCTGGGCGTCTGGGTCTAACTAGGTCGGCTGATCAAGGGTTTTCTTGAATCTCAGCCTCGCTCCTTGGGAAAATTTCCAAGATACATTTGGCTTTATAGTGTGTCTCTATCTTCGTCTCTCGTGTCCTAGGCGGTGTCAATCAAGTTCCGTGTGTTGGGTGCTCCTAACAGACGTGATATCAGAGACGCATGCGGCCACGTTGTCCTCAGAGGTGGGCTTGGTATGACACGCCACTGTCTGCGGGGGGTCTGTCTACCCAACAGGAAACGTCACTTCGGGTGTTGGTTACTCGAATACAGGTGCAATTTTTGTCGCCATTGTAAGTTAAATGCCGTGACCGATAAGTAAGTACAGGAAGAGGTGCCCATCTGTGACTGAGACCTGAGGAGTACTCACTGCCAACCCAGACCAGACGGAAATATCAAAATTCGGGAGATGATTACTCAAACCAAGCATCAAAAACCAAGTAACAAACAGACGGAACCAGAACTCCAAAGAAGATAGCCAGGTGCTTGTGTTTGCACGCGAATCGAGGGGGGTAAAACGCAAAGAGGGGCCAGCATTCTGCTCAGATATGAAAAGGCCCGCCAAAATCCTTCCCAGAAACGCCAAAGGAGATGTATAGCCTCCCTGATCCTTGGATATATGACCGACACAAGGAGACATAAGAGTGTAAAGTACTTCCAGAAAACCCTTGGGGGAATACCAAACGCTGCTGCTAGATCAGCTATCACACACATACGGCTTCGTCCATCCATGGACATCCCCGATGACCCCATCCTCGTCTCTTCCATCAACTGCTCCTGTTAGGAAGTCGCACGGCGTCGTATCGACTGTGAAAGGCTGTATGATCTTCCTGGCCCCAAGCATGCCCCTTCACCTTCGTGGACACCCAGCTAGGGCCAGCAGAGCGTAATCATCGGAATCGTCGTCGCGTTTCAGTGTATCCAGCCATTCAAATCCATCATCCCGGCATTCCCAACGACGCCAAAGACCACAAGACCAAAAGACCATTGCAAGCAGACATCACCAACACCTCAAAGTCTTCCAGAAACCTTTCCCGCCCCTCCCGACCTTGTCCCCATGCAGATTCGGCCCCCTCATCCCGGGCGCCCTCATACCCCCCTGACCACCCGGGCCGCCCCCTCCTCCTCCCCCGCCGTGGGCCTTCTCGTTCTCGCCGCCGGCGCTGGGCAGCGGGCTCAGCGGCTTCGTCATGCCCCTCTTGTCCATGCCGGCGCCGTCCTGGTCCATGACGCCCATCTCGGCCAGCCTGCGGCCCTCGACGACGCGGCGGACGATGAGCGCGAAGGTCTCCTCGATGTTGACCTCGAGCCGGGCGCTCGTCTCCATGAAGCCGCAGCCGCGGCGGCGGGCCCACTCGAGCCCCTGGGAGGCGGGCACCTGCCTTGACTCCTGGAGGTCGCACTTGTTCCCCGCCACGATCTTGACGGGCGGGACCGTCTTGGCTCCGGACCCGGCCCCCGGCGACGAGGGCGAGCCGTAGACGAGGTCGACGGGGCTCACGCCGGCGCGGGCGGCGCGCGCCGCGTTGTCGAGCCGCGTCTCCGCCTCCATGTCGATCAGGTCGTTGAAGTAGGCCAGCGCGTCGAGCGAGTCCCGCGACGTGATGTCGTACACCATCAGGAAGGCGTCCGCGCCCAGGTTGGACGACGCCCACATCCCCCTGTACTCCTCCTGGCCCGCCGTGTCCGTCAGGCTCAGGTGGTAGACCACGCCGTCGATGCGCCGCGTCACCGAGTAGCTGTCCTCGATGGTCGGGTCGTACTCCGACGTCCATTGCGAGCGAACCAGCCGAAGCGTGATGGAGGACTTGCCGCAGCCGCCGTCGCCGCAGATTGTTATCGAGATCGGCACGGGGGGTTGGCTGGATGGGGTTGAGTGGTGTTGGGGTGGCATTTTGGGCGAATCTACTCTTTTTGGTATCTTCCTTCTCCACTTCTGTTCTTCTCAGCTTCTTCTCCTTCTTCCTCCTCTCTTTCTTCTGCTAGATAGTGAATGCCTCTGAATATTGTATCGTTTATGTCTCCTCTCTCTCTCTCCCGTTCGTCGTGGTGGGGTTGCGGCGCGCCAAGATGAAACGAACGACTGGGCGCCGTGTGTTTTACTATGATCGTAGCTAGCAGGACGCGCCTGTGAGACGGAATCGGGAGAGCGAAGAAGATATTGGCAGCTGTTCTGAAGAGGGAAGGAATGCGGGAACGGAATTGCGTGTGCCTGGGTCTCTCTCCCACCCGAAGGCCAACGACGACACGCGTCGATGGTCGATCACTTCAGTCAGCAACGAAGGGGGATGGCTCGGGCCGTCGGTGTTGCACGCTGACCGGCCGCTTGCGCGGGATTGGGCTGAAAGTGAATCGCCCTTAGTGGTGGCAGGAAGGAAAGTAGAGAACAGCACGCTTCGCTTGTCGCAAGGCTGAAAGTCAAGTTTGTTTGTTTGACAGTCTAGCAGCTTCTAGCGCGCTCAGTATTCGTGCTGGTGCTGATGCGGCCCGTGTTTTTTTTGGTTTTTTTTGGCAAAGGAAGGCGGGGTTCGAGAACGTTCACGACGAGCCGGAGGCAGTCGGGCGAAAGGTAATGACGGGAGGGGGGTGGCTGGAACAACGAGAGATGGAATATACGACGAAATCGTGCCGAGAGGTAGGTAGACAATGGCTTGCTTGTGTTTTGCCCGGGAAAGAAAGAGAGATCGGCGATCGAGGCTTTTTTTTAATTTTTATGTTTGGTATTCGCTATCGGGAAGGTCGATCAACTTGGGGATCCGCCCTTGGATTTTTCCCCTGCAGACTAAGAGTGGGCTGGCGTCAAAGAACAATATCGGGACCGGTCAACGTTCACTTCATTTTCTCTATGGTTACTCCTCAACGGACCTCATAGTCATAGATATAGACATAGGAATAGGACGAATTAGGTACGTTATGAGAGGCTGAGAGCTCGCTTTATCTTTGTTATTTGCTCGGAGTGGAGGAAACGAAAAATCTCATGGCAAATCGGACCCCTGTTTGCTGCACCCCTCAGGCCCAGCCCCTATTTCTGTCGGCACACACTGGACGGGTTTGATATTTGATCCCCTACCTTAACGCCAAAGGACGACACCCAACCATACCAAAGGAAACCAATCACCATCCATCAATCCGTCTTGAGGGTGTCGTCGTTACGGTTCTTCCTGATGAAGACATAGTCGGTGAGCGAGGGAACAAATCCTTCCCAGGCGGCGCGCCCCGAGAACTCCTACTAGTAACACAGCTAGCTGCCTGTCATATTCCCCACCCTATCCGTTGTAGACGGCGTGAAGGGTGAAGGGCACCCGGCCAGGCATCAAAGACGGCGGCAGGTAGTTCTGCAACCCATAATAGCTGATCGACAGACGCGCACGTTCTCTGAGCCAGCCAACAGCTAGCGCGGATGGGAAATCCCAGAACCATCGCCGAATGATCAGCAACCAAGGCCACCCAAAGCGCTCGCCAGATTTGGGAAGAAACCCTGGGGAATTTGGATCAGCATTCATGTCTACTCCGTAGGGACTGCCGATCGACCGGAGATTTTACATTTCGCAAATTCGCACTGAAATCGCGGCCAAGGATAGTGGTGATCTCAACTCCAGCCTCTTTTGCTACAGAGTCGGATCATTTGCATGCAAGTACCACCATGTGGGGCCTAGGATTGAAACCTCTTCCGAAGCATGCCAGCGAACCTGTCTCTCTCCTCCACTCGTTTGCCTCATCCTTAGTACACATAGCGATGAATAGAAGACACAGCATCGAAGCAAGAAATCCCAATGCATTGCGGCTTTTCGTGCTTTGCAAGAGACGGTTCCAGTCCCAAAGATTTGTCAAACCCGCCGACCCCCCACGTAGGTCCAGGCTCAACAACTCAATGTCTGAATCGGCAACGCTCTTCGCATCGCCCAGGGCACACCAAAGATAGACCCATCGTCACTTGATCAAGACGTCTTGAAACATGACCCGAGTTCTGGTTTTCAGTGCCCTAAACTAGATCGCCCGACGACATGATAGACTGCCCGGGGCTTTCTCAGATTGCAGATGCATGCCAATTGCAGGTGGTTGACAGCTCGGCACATGCAGCAACCTATACTCCGTAGTAGCCCCCTCATTTTCGCTGCGGTAACCTGCATGTACCTATAATCCATGCCCCGGCAGAAAGCTTCTTACCTCCAAGTCCACCCAGCTACCACGTGCGACGATGGACTAAGTGAGGGGCAAGAGGGGGAAGGTCCTTATAATAACATGCAATGCGTTATTAGGGAGGACACAACTACTGTTTCTTGGCTTCGAGGTCCTGACGGATCAAGGGGTCTTCATTGACGTATTAATGCTTGAGGTTTCCTTGGCCGATCTTCTGCCCATTTACGCAGTATCTCTGTTTTCAGTTGCCGAAGAGTTGAAGAGAATTGAAGATGACGTGTTGCAACCACCTATCCCTACCTACACTATTGACCTACCGTACGAACTCTAATGCAGAGGAGGAGGTCTATAGCTAATAGCGTGGCCCCTATTCCGGCGGGCCTGCAAAGCTCACCCTGGGTTTAAAGAGGCCTCTAACACGTCCCATTGTCTATACATCCAGATCCCACAGTTATTTAGTTCAGAAGGTCGCATACAAACTGATTCCCAGGTACGGCGATGATCTTCAACTCGAGTCCCAGAGCGGACCGAAACACACAAACTTGGTGGGGTACCGTCATTGGCTCCGTCCCCGACTCCCTGAACTTTTGGTCTCGTACCAACCAACGGCCCCTCTGAGGACAAACAGACACTGATGATATGTATAGCACATGCAATAGTTGACAGTTTTGGCGACCAGCCCAAAGATATCATGCCAGCCATGGGGCGGCCGCGTATGTCTTGGTCGGTGCGTGCAGGGAGGAGGGGCAGTTTACGCGGAGCTCAACTGCGACCGATCGTGCCGACGAGGGGCCAAGACGAAGGGTCAGTATGAGAACCATCACGCTCTCTTGCCCCTCAGCGAGAGGAGGAATTCAATAGAACCAACGCAGGGGAGAAGTGCAAATATATGAGTCCCCGTGCGCATAAGGGGGCATGAAATGGCCAGAGCGGGTGACTGGCTGAAGGTCGCCAGCTCATGGAGATGACCACGAATTAGCTTTGAGTCTCTACACTAATGTGGGATATGATATGTTCGTGACACTGCAGGTGACTGGCTCCTCTGGGGGGCATCTTTTCGGCACTTGATTCAGTTTGAAGCCGGCAATCTTCGACAGCGGACGAGCACAATTTCGAAGTTGATACCGGAGAAACATATCTAGTGTCTAAGCCGTTAAGCTGAATCGTGTTTTGTGCCGTTGGTGACTGGAGTCTTCCTAACCTGGACAGCGATGTTTCCACGTTTGTGCCCTGTGACTAGGCCTCAGGCGGCGCCGGTGGGGTAAAGAGGGTTGTCTGCTCTCCTAACCAATTTAGGAAATTGAGCTCTTGGCTCTGCGATTTGATTGGCCAATTGATCACATCTCTGCCTCTGGAGTTGCTGTAATTTGGATCCGAAAACCGAGATAATTCTCGCTCGTGTGTAGAACGAAGGAGTCGGATTTTATCGGTCGGGTCATGGAATTATCATATCGCTCAATTGAGACTATTCTAACGACCCTATTTTCGCACCTGCTAAGTGTGTGGTTGGCTTAGGCTTGGCCAAATCCTAACGTCGAGGCGCCGGGAAGAGCATGACGATATAATTCTAATCGATGACGGGGATAGGAAGAATCTACTTACAGCCCTGGTTGCCCAATCACCGGACAAACAGTTTCGGCGACAGGGCGGACGTGACGGAACAAAATGAGTCTGACTTGTAGCTAGTCGGGCCACAAGAAATTCTCATCGGAATTTTTCGTGATCCATGTCTTGGCCAACTTCGTTTACATAATAGTACCCTAAATCACTATTGAGGACACTCGCTCCTCTCCTGCCCAGCAGCCAAGATCTGAAGCCCTGCCTGCGAAACCGATAATCGCAACTTTGGGGATGGTGGGCAAAAAACGAACATTTCCCCGGCTCTTATAATCAGGGTTGCCCAAAATGACTATTCCTCAAAAATGTCAAAGCCATCGCCCTCAAACAGACCTCTGCCGGGCCGAGGAAGTTAGTAGCGTGAGTATGATCCCCACACCTAAGTTGGGTCGAAGACACAGGACTAACGAAAGTTTCTCCTCACTCTGAAAAGCTCATCGACGCGGTGAAGACCTTGATCGTGCCGTTTATCACGGTAGCGGATGAATCCGCCCATGGCAAGGCCGGTGGTGGCTGTGCTGTCGCCGGCTCCGTTCGGAACTCCATAGTCGAGACGTGCGAGCCTCACGACCTGGTTTCCCGACTTACCTTCTCACTGCCGGAAATAGAGGGCCGGGGAAGGGAGGGTCTGCTAAAGGTTATCCAGCAGATACTGAGATACAGCGTGAACACGTGGGACCAGGGGTTTCTGGACAAGCTGTACGCTAGCACAAATGCTGTGAGCATATAGAACTGACATTGAAAGCACTTCACTTGCGGGGATCTCAGCAACCGATGGGTGATCAGGCCCGGGCTGACTGGGCATTTCCAGGTCGGGGTAGTGTCAGAACTCCTCTTATCCGTCCTAAACACCAACGTAAGGAAATCTAGACGGCACTGAAGATACAGATATCCTACGCCGTGTTGTGAAGATCAGAACTAACAACAGAGGACAGGTTCACGTCTACCAAGTATCACCTGCGCTCACAGTGATTGAGAAGACAACGGCTCGCGCTTTGGCGCGATACTTCGGCCTCGACGGCCCCCAAGCCGGAGGCTTCACCGTGGGTGGTGGTAGCGCGTCGAATCTCACCTCGGTGGTCGTGGCGCGTAACACGCTCTACCCGGAGACGAAGACGGAAGGGAACGGCACCCATCGATTTGTCCTCTTCACGAGCGCGCACGGCCACTACTCCGTCGAGAAGGCCGCCTCGGCGTGCGGCATCGGCTCCAAGGGCGTATCCGTCGTGCCCGTCGACGCTGCGGGGCGCATGATCCCCTCCGCCCTGCGCGAGCGGATCCTACAGGCCAGAGAGGAAGGGAGGACGCCCCTGTATGTCAACGCGACGGCGGGGACGACCGTCATGGGTTCCTTCGACCCCTTCGAGGAGATCGCCGCCGTCTGTCGGGAGCAGGGCCTCTGGATGCACGTCGACGCTAGCTGGGGCGGCTCCGTCGTCTTCTCGCCCGCGCAGAGGCACAAGCTGCGGGGCGCCCACCTCGCCGACTCCGTCACGGTCAACCCGCACAAGATGATGAATGTGCCAGTCACCTGCTCGTTCCTCCTGGGGCCGGACATTCGTGTCTTCCACAGGGCGAACACGCTCCCCGCGGGTTACCTCTTCCACGGGGCAGCGGGGGATTGCAGCGGTAGGGAAGGAGATGGGGAGAGAGAGAAAGCCAAAGGGGAGGGGGAGGGCGAGGGGGAGGTGGAAATTTGGGACCTCGCTGATCTCACAATGCAGTGCGGCCGTCGGGGTGACAGCCTCAAGCTCGCGCTCTCATGGATCTACTACGGTGCGGCGGGCTTTGAGCGGCAGATAGACGGCGCGTTTGAGGTTGCGGCGCACCTGGCCGGGCTTGTTGAGCAGCATGGGGACTTCGCATTGGTGTCGTCGAACCCACCCCCTTGTCTGCAGGTCTGCTTTTACTACGCGCCGAGGGGGGTGGATGTGAAGACAGTCGGGGCGGTCAAGAACACGAGGCGGACGAGCATGATGGTGGCCAGACTGATCCGTCGCGGCTTCATGGTCGATTATGCGCCCGGAGAGCATGGGAGCTTCTTCAGGGTGGTTGTGAACTTGCAGACATTGAAAAGCACTGTTGAAGGCCTGGTCAAGGCGCTGGAGGAGGTTGGGAAGGAAGTGGTCATAGTGGCTTGATGTACGTTAGCATATTGATTAAGGCTTGGTCTTGGATAGGTCATTGATATCTGCATCGGTACAGACAGTCTTTGACATTTCCTCCAGATAAGTCTTCCTTGCCATTCTTGGCATCAGCCACACTCATTGCGTAGAAATGGCGGCCCGAATTTGTCGGCTCTGTGGATCCGCCCGATAAGATAACAGATTCTCAAAAAAATCAAAAAAACATTCCATAGTCCTGATTCCTAC
The DNA here is from genome assembly GCA_003049395.1 of Pseudohalonectria lignicola. Classification (NCBI taxonomy): domain Eukaryota; kingdom Fungi; phylum Ascomycota; class Sordariomycetes; order Magnaporthales; family Ophioceraceae; genus Pseudohalonectria; species Pseudohalonectria lignicola. The sequence goes on along the minus strand of PYSP01000048.1, from coordinate 77,858 downwards.
ACCCAGCCGGAGTGACCCCACCAGCTATTCGCCGTGGAATTGACAGCCTCCTACTACACATTTCAAGATGCCTAAGAGGAAACGAGAAGTACATCGGGGTCACAGCGGTCGGAAACGGAGAAAGGAGGCTCAAGAGCGTCTACATGAAGCTAGGGAAGAAAAGGAACGGCATGCCGACACTCAACCGGACGACCCAGACTTGCCCGATGGTGATTTCGTGCCCTTCAACCTCAGCGACAATGCCGCCCCCGAAGAAGAACAGGGCGGGGGCGACGGTGATTACCACCACGACAAGCAGAGCAAGGCGCGAATGGTCGACACACGCGAGTTCTTCGGCATGCTCGCCGACGAGGAGCAGGAGTACTTCCGGCGGGCGGACGAGCTCCTCGAGCTGAACGACTTCCCGTCCCCAGAGGAACGCGCCATCTTCCTCGAGAACGTCTTCCAGGAGGCCCAGGGCAAGGAGCTCAAGCTCGCGAGCAGCCAGTCCTGCTCGCGGCTCATGGAGAGGCTGATTCTACTTTCGGACACGGCACAGAAGAAGCGGCTCTTCGACGCCTTCGCAGAGCACTTCCCCACCCTCGTGACGCACCGCTTCGGCAGCCACTGCTGCGAGCAGCTATTCGTGCAATCCGCACTGATTGTGACGAAGGAGCTAGGGGAGGAGTGGTGGGGTGATAATGGGAGTAAAAGGCCTCAGGGTGCGATGGGGGACAAGAATGAAGATGATGGGGATGGCGAAAAGGAGGAGCAGCCAGAGCAATCGATGGAGACACTCTTCCTACTCGTCCTGGACGAGATAGAGGAGCACCTCCCCTTCCTTATGACAGACGTTTTCGGATCTCACGCCGTGCGGGTGCTTTTGACCGTTCTGTCCGGCCGGCCGCTAGATGAGGTGGCGACCAAGTCGCTGCTGCAGAGCAGGAAAAAGGAGCAGATATCAGTCGCCGGAGCGCCGCATGCCCCTGCGGCGGGTGATGGGGTGTCTGCTGGCGAGACTTTGCAGAGGAGGTCTGTGCCGGCATCATTTGGCCTCGCGGTGAAGAAGATCATCGACGACATGACCTCTTCTCTGGACACGACTGCCCTAGGCGTGCTAGTGAAGCACCCGACTGGCAACCCGGTCTTGCAGCTCCTGCTGGAGTTGGACATCGCTCTCAACACGAAGTCGAAGGAGCGCAAGAAGAAGACCCCTGCCGATGGCGAGCAGGCGGAGCATGTGTTCACCCCGCCAACGACCACCACCCTCCTTGAGAAGCTTCTCCCGGATGTGCCCTCGTCCCTCGCTGACGGAAAGTCGGTCGCGTGCGTCTTCGTCAACTCGGCAATCTACGACCCGATCGCCTCCCGCTTGCTCGAGACGCTGATCACGCACTGCCCGGGCAAGATATTCAAGGCCCTTCACGCCAACATCCTGGGGCCTCGGATGGGGACCCTGCTCCGCAACGAGACGGCGACTTACTCACTCATCAGGGCGCTGAACCGGCTTAGCAAGGAGGACCTCACGGATGCAGCGGACAAGGCGCTGCCCCATGTGAACATGCTACTTAGGAAGGGGAGGTTCAATGTGCTCACGACCATGTTCGAGCGCTGCGGGGCTAGGAAGGCATCTGCGGCCATGGACGCGCTGTTGCAGAGCGTGGTGGATGCTTGTTTAAAAGAAGGGACAAGCCTTGTGAGGAGGCTATGCTTCCTCGACGACGGCGGGGAGAAGGCAAAAGAAAAACAAGGCGATGACAAGGAGGGGAAGGGGGGTAAAGGGAAGGCCGAGTCAATCCTAGCGGACACGCCCAAGAAGAAGGACGACCTCGTGCGCAACGGCACCAAGCTCGCCACGGCGATGGTGACGGTCGGCGGCGGCCCCGCCCAGGCGATCCAGGCCTCCCTCCTCTTCCTCGAGCCGGCGAACCTCCTTCGGCTCGCGACGTCCTCGGCCCCGACGGCCAAGTTCCTCGCCGCCGCGCTGCGCTCCCCCTCAGCGGCGAACCCGCTCTTCCACAAGCTGCTCGTCACCGCGCTGGCGCCGCACGCCATGGAACTCGCGCAGTCGGACTACGGCCACAGGGTGCTCTGCGCCGTCGCGCTCGTGCCCTCCAAGGGCGAGGGGTTCGCGCTGCCCTTCTTCATGAAGCAGCGGGTCGTCACCGCCCTCGAGGCGAACGAGTCCACGCTGAGGGCGACCTGGACGGGGAGGAAGGTCTGGAGGGAGTGGAGGGGCGACCTCTGGGTCCACAGGAGGGGGGAGTGGGTCTCGTGGGCGAGGGAGGTCGACCCCGAGGGGAGCCGCAAGGCTGGCGCGCCCGGGGGCAGGGTCGAGAGCGAGGTTGTGGGGAAGGGGAAGGTGAGAGGGAGGGAGAGGGGAAGAGGGGGTGTGGATGAGAAGGTCGGTAAAAAGAGGGTTTAGGGCGGGGGGAGAAGGCGAGGTGGGTAGGTGGATATTTATGGTACCTGATGAAGAGGCAGAGGAAACGGAATATATGATACCCCGCTTGAAAACTCGTGAATGGCTCCGTGGATATTAGGGACTCAGTGGAAGCGGATGTTCCGCGTTCTTCTTGACGAGGTTTCACACTGAAGTTTCGTCAGACTATTTGTATCTAGTTGTCGTTATTGCGCAACGGCCCGCCGCCATAGTGGTGATCCCCCGGTCCGTTGGTGGTCTTGTTGCCAATCCGGCCATGGCTGGGCTAGTTGTGTGTGCTGCTCTTTGGTATTTCCCCTCCCTTTACCCTCCTCGCGATAGCCGGCGACTGTGGTATTTTGGGTCTGCTTGTCTGCCTGGCGGCCGAGCACTCCGCTCATTGGTATCTTCCGGGCGCCAGGGCTGAGTGGTATCGGAGGCGCTAATGGGGTTATACAGGAAGGCACAAGGCGATGGGATGTCTTGATTGCTTGCTTGCTGGGTTCCTGTTAATGCCTTCGATGAGAAGAGAGCGTCTCTGCTGGATGCCCGCTATCCCTGCTTCCCCTTTCAACATCAGCATTCCGGCCGTGCTCAAGACTTTATACACTCAGCCGCATTCTTCTTGTTGTGGTAGTTAGCTAATGATCTTTGCTGAGCTAGCCAAATAGGCCGACTGTATGTTCTCGGGAGGCAGTAATGCCGTCCGATGTCTCCTTGCGTCCTATCTCGACACTACCAGACTGACGTTAGTTGGATGGACGATGGAGACATGAGGTTCCCCAGCATGCCATAGAGATCGTTAAGTTAGATGAGTGCCCACAGTTCCTGTCAAAAGTTCTGCGTGCATACGTAGAACTGAGTGTCGGCGCCACCAGTGGATATGCCGCCATGGTGACTCCCCTTGCAGAAATGTCCGTCTGGGAGTAGGGTCAGTGAGCATCACGGCTGACCATCTCATGGCACAGAATAGCTTCGAGCCTCTAGCCCAGCACAAAACGACGAATTAATTATTTTCAGAATTGTCTCACCTTTGTTTGAGGCGCATCCCAGGGCTCGCCTAGGGATGGCAACGCTCAAGCCGTGATCCCGAAATGGAGTGGTGAGTGTATGTTGAGTGATCGATTGGTATCTCAATGCTCTGCCAGTTTCGCCGTTACTTCCTTGCTGTGCCCTGTGCCCCAATGTCCGTGGCCTTTCCCTTGCCCAACCAAAATATATCCCAGGTACAAATGAAATAAAACCTATACAATAAGAAGATGTACAACTGTAAAACCCAACCTCCAAAGCCATGACTACTTTTCTCTGTAGCCTCTGCTTCGCTCCGTGTCTCAACCCGCTGTCCTCTCCGCACTTTCCGCCTCTTCCTGCCCCGCCTAAGGAGACCTGGTTCTTGCATCCATCCTCTCTAGCTGTCTCAAAACATCTGCTGTTCACCCCGGTCTCACAACCATTATGTGGTCCGTAAGTGTCATCGCGTCGTTGTTTGGCCTGAACAATTGTGCCTTCGTCATGTACCCTCGTCATGTGAAAATCCCAATGTGGTCGACCAATGACTAAACTGGCATCCTCTTCAGCCCCTTGCGATCTCGTCCTAGCACGAACGGCTGGCTTTCCGATCATATTGCAAGATATTGGGATGAGAATCCGTCATTATGGGGATGCACTGTGCTTTTGCCGAATCAGAAAAGAGAAAGATGAACACCAATGAACTAGGCTTATCGTATCGGGGTTGCAGGCATCATCAACACGCTGGAATTGGGTTTCGTTTCCCGAACTTCCCTCTTGTGGCCAATGTGCGAGAGGAAAACCATTGGTGGGATATGTCAGGTATAGAAAGAGAAAAGGGTAATAATAAAAAAGAAGAAAGAAAGAAGAAAAAGGAAACCAAGAAGAGACCAAGGAAGTGCTGAGTTGTAGGAGCGAAATCGAGCAGCTTGTTGTTCTCTTTCTCGGAATTTCAATCTGTTTTTTTCCCCGGTGGCAACGAGGGCGACCACGATCACTGCTCGCCTTCCGGATGTCCGGCCTCCCAATGAGCGTGGTATTGGTCCATGTCGAAGAACGTGTCGAAGTTATCGCCACCAGGCCCTCCGCCCGGCGTGCCGACGGTGCTGCGCTGTCCGGAGAGGCTGCCATCGAATCGACTAGGGCCATCGAATCGGCTAGGACCGTCGAATCGACTGGGGTCGGCGATCTGCAGCCCGCCGTTGCTGAAGTAGTCATAGGCCATGGCCGTCGTCGACGCCGCATCCGTCGCCCCGTTCGCGGCCAGGGGCTGCTGCGCAAAGCCCAGGTTGGACCGGTTCTTAGCCGGCGGCAAGGTTGGGTCGGGATCGGGGAGGTCATTCAACCCCGAGTCCTGGGGAGCGATCGGGCTGGCAGCGATCGGGCTGGGACTGCCTTCCCAGATACTGGGGTGCGAGGTCGAACTGCGCGACTCGTCCCAGCCAGTCATCATCTGCTTCACCTCCATCGGCAGCTCTGAAGTGAAGGAGGAGTTCGGCTGGGGCATGTGTGGCATAGACCCCAGGGTATTCAAGTCGCCCATTGGGAATTGGTTCGTTGGGAACTTTGGTGTCGGGTGAGCCTGTGGTGTCTCGCTATCATCGTTGTTCCCATCTAGTGTCAGACCCGACGGTGACAAGGAGGACGTCGTCTGGCGCTGGAGCTGGCCGTGGGCCTGGCCTTGGGTTTGCGAGGTTTGGTCAAGCGAATTAGGGCGCCCGTCAAGCTGGGGCGCATAGTTGCTCGTAAACCCCGGCATGTATCCCGCTGTTGATGGACCAGCCACCGTAAGGCCATCAAATTGCTGGTGTCCTTGCCGTGGATGTGCTTGGTGATGATGCCCTAGCTGATGCTGTTGCTGATGCCCTTGCGAGTATCCGTGCTGATGTCCTCGCTGATATCCATGCTGGTGCTCTTGCTGGCCTTGGCCGTGGTGCTGCTGTTGCGAGGATTGCGGCCTGAACTGATGTGGCGGAGGGAACATGTCCTGCGAGACCCGCGAGTACGAGTTTCCAAAGGTCTTCGCAAAATCCTGCTCTATCTCACGCATCCTCGTGTACTGAGCCATAGCCACCGAGTTGGACAAGTAAGCCGACAGTCGTTGGTTCATCTCGGGCGATTTGGTCGTCAGATGAGCGGCAAGCGCGCCGAATGTTCTAGGAATCTCGTCCTCTTCCTCCTCGTACATCTCCTCTCTCATCACGATCTCCTCCGATACTTTAAGGCCCTTGCCTGTCCTTTTCTTGTGGATCTCGGACGCCATGCGAGCTGACTGCACACGGGCCTCGATGCTTCGGTCAGCTCGGCGCGAAGCGGCGATGTAGGCACGCTCTTGGTTTTCGGAATGTGACCGTTCCGTCTAGAAAGAGGTGGGGCAATTTCAGTCAGCGAGTTGCCGGTGAACAGAAAGCACCGAAAGCGTTTGCGCAGTTATTGTTGGCCCCTCTCAAGCTTCCGGATTCACAAATGCCACCAGAAGCAGGGTATCATGATATAAGGGGGCATGCCGCCGGTTATGGAGCCGGCAGGTGTCACAAGGAATAGTTTCACAGAAAGTGACTTACCCGACGTTGAGTGCCCCCTGTTCCTAACATGTTTCCAGACACCGCGTCCGGATATCGTCTAGGCATGGAAACAACTCGGAGCTAAAGCTCTTTGACGCAGAGAAGTCGATGATCGCCGGTTGTGGCCAAGGAGCAAGGGGCGGTCAATAAGCCCGGTGGACTAACAGAGAAAGACAAGTGTGTCAAGAGTGTGCCTGTGGCTTTGGAGGGGAGTACTGGGAGGCAATCCTTTGATCGATCGAGGAAGCCTGGAAGAGAGAGCAAGAGGTAGTGTTGATCTGTCCAAGCTGCTTGGATTGAGTTGCCCAAGATCAAGCTGCGAACTCTCGGGGGGAGGTGAGGAATTTATATTCGGCGTGGCTGATCGTTGGAAGACTGGACGGGGGGAAGGCACCTGTGAGAGTTCAAGGAAACCATGGGTGACTGTGTTGACCGTACTGCTCTTTTGGCCGACAAACTGTGGAAGAAGATGGGAAATATGGTTTGGCCAGCGGATGAGGACGGTTGCTTGGACGAAGGCAGGTGGTCGGGGCGTTAAGGAAGCCGAGAAGAAACGCATGTGCCTAAGGAAGTTTGGGAGTAGGTTGGGTAGGTAGGTACCTATAGCTAGGTAGGTAAGGTATCTAAGTAGCTAATGGAGGTAATACCTAGGTGATGAAGTGAAGGTACCTATGTGAATACCCAGGTGAGAGTAGTAGATGGGCAGCTGTAGAAACGCTGGCTGTATGGTTCCGTTTGCACGTCTGAAGCTTCTGGGGCAAGGGCACGCCTAGTTGAATATATAAAAGATCGCGAGTTGCTATCCCTGCACGGAAATCGGTTGCAGGATCGGAGCAAAACGGCCGGTCTTCTAAGCCGAAATCGAAAGGGAAACAGGAAAGAGACATTTTGACATAGCGGCTATTGGTGCGGTTGACTGGTCGACGCACCGTCCAATTGGTACATCGGTGGCAGCTGCGCACCCAGGGTGAGGTCACCCCTCGATCTCAAAAGTACTGGCTTGCTACAGCGGGATAGGTAGGCGGGCAGAACCGCAGAATAATGGGGGAAATTCCACGCAGATATCGACTGAGAGAGCTCTCATCGGGACAACGAAGTGGCGATCGATCTCGAATGACACCCCAAGCGCCACTGTTATTATGGGGGCTGTTATGGACGCGGGCAGGAGCTAAGTACCCCCCTTGTCGAAGCCACTGGCACGCAGGTCTAGGCCCTAATCCGAAAGTGGTAAAGCCTCGCCCCAAGCAGCTGGATGCTGAGCAAGGCCCACTTCCGTTTGCGTTGTCTCCTTCCAGTGCAACTCTGAATGCTCCAGGTCTAGAACGTCTGGGCCTGGCAGCCAGCACTATCCCATTAGTGTATGTATTTATCGTGTCAACTTTATGCAAGTTTACGCACGTGTTTGGTCTGGACAGTACTTCCGTCAACTTGTCCTCAAAAGCTACAATACTTTTGAAGCCAGGTGGCATCTTCACCATCTCCCGTCCTCGCTCAGAGTGCTTGCGGACTTCTATGGGACCTTTCGGCGACTTACTGTCAACCGCTTCTCGTTGGCCTCCAGCCTCCAGCCTCTTGCGCAGGCGGATATTTCGCTCTGGTAGGTTTACGTACGGATCCGTAGAAAAGAACAACGGAGCTCGACTCATATCTGTGCTACTAAATAATTATCCAGGTTTGCTCCGCAAGACTTTGAGGAGCAACGTCTTGTTGCACGGTTGCACTACCTCCTGCGCTAGAGCCGAACTTGGCAGGCCCAATGAGGTGTCGAGATGCTTCCTGCAGCAGCACTCTGGGAAATCAGGTATTCTGCGTGAAATCGTGGCGTCGGGCAACACTCAACAAATCGGATGTGGCAGACTGGCAAGTCTAGTCTGGACAGTTAGTGCTGCTACGGCATGGGTTAAAACAGCCTCGAAACAATGTCTCGTAGCCGACTAAAAGAGGACAATATTTGCTAGGGAAGTGGTATATGCACACTCTACGCTTATCGGGCGCGGGAGAACACCACCGTCGGTCCGGGGATAGCTGGATACATAATGCCGTAAAGTGCCCTAGTTTGCCAGTAGGTCTTAGCCTTCAAAGCCTGATAAGGAAGTTGAATCTGGGAATAAAGGCAGGAGCCAGAGACGCGTCCAGAGGCGGAAAGTGTGTGAACAGCCCGCTGAAGGGGCAAACATACGGATGGAAGCCAATGCCGTCCTAGCTAAACTAAGTTCTGCCAGATAGGCAGGTAATGGGAGAACTACAACGGCCGTTACCTAGGTTGCTTTCCGTCGACTACCGAGGTAGGTAGGTACTACAGGTTGAGGGTGAGCATGCGCAACTGTTCAAGTTCGGCTTTCGCATAACAGAAACATGCGAAACCAAAACTGCCCCTGTCTGCCGCCTGGAACAAGCGATGTAGCCATCCAGGTGCAAATCGAGGCGCAGAGGGATGCTAAGAAATCGGCCTCTTGGCACCGTTCCTCGACAAAAAGAAAAGGGCAGTCGAATCGGGCCTGATCTCGGAGGTACAGAGAAACGCAAAAATGACGTCAGGTGGCTGGTTGCTCTGGAGGTAACCCTAGAAGCTCCCTAACCTCAGTAGCGGGGAACTCGTTCCAGACTAAAAAGTAGCAGGAGAGCATCTCCCCTGTGGATAGCCAAAAGACACTTTGGAGAGAATTGATATCCAGAAAGAACTCATTTTATCTGTTGCGAGAAGGTGCAGGAGGAGGCCAGCAAGGCCAGCTTTTCTGCAGATCTTTCTTGTTGCATTTCCCGGAGCAAAGCCCCCGGTGGGTTGGCCAAATTCCGACTTGTGTGAGAGGACAGCTAGGGAGGTACATTGGCCAGAACTGCGCACTAACAGCTCCAAAACTCTTGGGTGGCGGGAAGGCAGGATTCTGAATCAAGTTGACCGACCGGAAAAGTGACGCATGCGCCACATAAACCCCGCTTTTCATCAGCCACCTGCCACCTCTGCAACTCCTCTCGAGATCAATTTGAGGGTGAAGAAAACCCCAACAATGGATCCAGTCAAGTGCCACGCGTTATCTGTAACTCCATTGTTTGTTCCCCGCTAAACCAGTTTCACGAGCAGAAGCCGCAGAGACGATCTTCCATCACAAAAGGATACCAGAGGACCATCAAGAAACTTGTAGATTGGTCGGTCGCTCGGCGCACAGCTTGCAGAGGGTGGCGCTTCCATGCTGGAAGCGTGTCGGATGAGGGACAAGGCCAGTTGGCCCCGCCTCAAGCAATGCCAAGCCTTGGAAACCTGATGGAGAAGTGCCCAAAATCCCATACCGATTGTATGGGAATTCCTCTCGGAGACGTGGGAGGGACAGAGCTTCCCCGCCTTGCGACGCGTTTTAGTTTCTGTCGTCATACTGAAGTCACGCTTCCATGGGATCGTCGCCCTACATGTTCTGGACCTTTTGGTCCGTGAACCTCGACAGGGATTCCATAATGCTCTTTTTCTACTGTCATTGTTACCGCACTGCTGCGTTGCCAATCATGTGGTCGGAAATCAGATCGGGGCTCCATTATGGAAATCCAACCTCAAGATGCAGGAGATATACTATTCCCAACACTTAAGAATGCTGTCATCGTACCACACCCGTTAACACACCCGTTAATAAAGCTGATGGATGGGGGTTGGCACGTCCCCTCGTCTGAACTTGATGAACTCCCAAGCTCTCCACCCGGATCGCTGTTCAATTCGTGTTTGAGTCTAGGTAACGACACCACCCCAGAACAAAAATGAAGTGTTGAATACAGGGCAGGCGCGCATTCGCGTCAGGTGCTTTCTGTACTGGCTGTATCACGGCACGCCCGGAAAGTTTCTTCCGTGGTTTCCTCGGGACATGTCAATCCCAGCAGAGGTGTCCATCTCAGGTCGTACTACGTCCGTCCATACGACTACAGAGGACATCAGGATACATCGGCCGAGACGGGACCCCGCTTCCATTGATCGATCTTGTCTTCCTACGGATAACGTTCCGGGGGCCGGACATATGCCGGAAAGGTCGGAGGCATTTTTAGATCGCCTCGGGTCGCCACAGGGCTAAGCATTTGGCGATTCGAGGTGATTCCCCAATAAGCAACGGTAGCATTGTTTGGATGCATACGCATCCGCGGGGTAGACGGAGCACGGATAGACTCCGCCGGTGGTAAGCTAACTGAGCTAGCATACTCCCTGGTGAGATTCGCCTCCCCTCTGGGCTCTGGGTAGGGAGAATTGGAAATATACCTGTTGTTTTGTTTTACTTATGGAAGGCACTCATTGATGGAGGCTGGGATTGAGCAGTTGTCATAGCGGTTTGTCTTTCGGTGGCGATGGTGGTATGAGATTTGATGGATGTGCAAACGGATATTTGTGCTTCTAGCTTTATTTTTGGGCTCTAATGAAATACCCTTTCAAAATTCAGCCAAAATCCATCTTTTGAAGTATCGCCGCTGGGAAAATATGCATGGCGGGGAGGATGCTAATTGACAAGGGCCTGCAAGCCCCAGTCAACAATCCCTCTTGCAATTACTGGTCAATCTTGGGGCGGCTTGCTCGCTGCCAGCAGGTCCAAATCGCTGATTCATTGTCAGAATCGATTGAATCGATCTCGACGGTAAAATCGGTACGTACCTACCTACCTACATATGATATATAGACCACTTATCGACCACCTTAGTCTTTACTGTATCAGAACCCACGAGCAATACCAGAGCATCACCCCAGGCGCTATGATTGTACGATCTCTAGAGATTATTGCCTACGGCTAACATCAACCCGCGTCGCGTTGACGCTAGCGTTCATCAGACAGGCGCCGTCGTGTGCTAGCTCGTAAGGCCAACTGGACCTGGTTTGCGTGATTATTTGATCAAAATCCCCCAACCTGAGCTACCAACTGCTGGCCGACGTCATCCTCCCTCTGAAGCTGGAACCCTGCTAATGCGTTTGTGCAAGTGGCTCACTGTAGCTGAGTGGTGATTGTTGTCAGAACATCTGATTATTGCTAGCTAGGGGAGTTAGCCTAGCCGGGAGGACGGGCGTAGGATGATACCCAAGAAAGAAGGAAACCTAGAAAAGAGAAGAAGAAGAAGAGATCTTTTCTTCTTTTTTCCCCCAGGAATGACTGGAAGATGCCTAGACCATCACCCCTTACCGAGTTGCCCAGCGCGTCTAGCCCCGTCGCGCTCGGGCTGGGGGCTGGCTCTTGCGGCAACTTGCTCCGGGGTGCTGGGAGATCAGGGCTCGATCTTGATGGCGTAACGATAATGGAGAGTCCGCGAGCTGTCAGAGAGCAGTTCCGGCCGCGGAAAATGCGCCGAGAACCTCGTCAGGTGCTCAAAAGCTCAAAACGAGCTCAACAGGGTGGCTGGGACAAGCGGCTCAAGCGCTTCTCTTCCACTCATGTGAATTCAGTTGGCACTTCTTGCTTCCATGAATCTAGGGAGCCGAAGGGGTCAGGGGGACCTAGCGGCAAGACCTGCCACCTCTTGTCCAATCCTTGGTGTTGTTGTCGCCCGTATGAACGTGCCGTGTCCTTCAAGGTGCAGGATGCAAGATATCTCAACAGATTCAGTTGGAGCAGTCTGACCCACCTGGTCCGTGGCCCCTCTGACCTCAGGCCCGTGCTCAGCCCAGGGGCAGGCACTATTGTCGGATGCGGAGAGGCTTCAACGGGGATGGAGAACATACGGTATGTGGAGAGGATATTGCTCTTGTACAAGACTGTTTGTAACGAGCCCGGTCTGTGCGCAAGCCACAAGGAGGCATTGACATTGGGATTCTTTTTTTCCCCTCGCAGCCGCTCGGCTCTTCTGGTCTCTGCTTGAAGTGTATTACGGGCTCAAAGCCTCCTGCAGCCTCCTACTCAGCCTCCTACAACCTCCCGCGACAGGGCGGTTAGGCTTACACCGAAGAGGAAGGCTTCTGCCGCTCGTTGTGGTATCTGAAATTCCTCACCTTGCCTTTATGCAAGAAACACCCGAACGGCGGGTGGACTTGGCCGGGAGTGGCGGCAATGTTCCTTGTGAGTGGAAATTTTGGCTAGGAGTTGCAAACTTAAAACTGTTTAATTTGGTGGTTGGAAATCCGCTGGCCCAGTCTTCCAGAAGGGTGAATTGCGGCGCGGGAGGCTATGGAAAGTGTCCTTGGAGTGGACTGAGTAAGGCAAGGATGATAGTGTGCGCAGAGCTTTACTGGGGGGTGGTTGAGCATTGATCATGCCGAAGCGCAGAGCTGTATTCTTGGTCTACCCTGCATGATGGGGTAGCATTCATCTGATCAGGTGTTTGCATCCAAGTTGAGACTATTGAAGAAGGAAACGGGATGGTAACGGTGGGGATGGCTATGATTTCCTCAGGTCAAGGAAGCTGAGGAGCGCCACTCGCCCGGTCTGAAGCAAGCAGGTTGATGGAAGTTGCCGAGAGGTGAAAGGTGCCCTGGCGGGTATACCGTATGTGACTGCCTCCAAGCAAGCCGCCCGCGGCCTGAGCGACCGAGCGAGTTTCTAGGAACGTATGTCGGTTTTCTTTGGAATTGAGAATCATAGCGACAGACTGCCTGTCGCCTAGGAGGGGTTGCCTGCTGATCTCTATGACGGCGAGATGTTGCTGCACAGCTGGAGCTTCCGCATGTCTCGACGAGATTGCGATGTAGACGCAGAAATGGGTAATATTAAAAAACGTTATGCTAATTAGCAGGTACCTTTGTACTCAGTAAAATAGAAATTATCACAAGGCAGCGCCTAAGGTTTTGCGATGGACGGTCGAGGATGGGAACATGGCTCGAGCATTCATCGAGAAACCAATCGCGTGTCCATATCGGGTCTGTGCCTTGTGGTAGCAAATGCTTCGACAACCGGCTTTCAGCGAGGTTTGACAGCCTTCAGGTGCCGGGAGTTTGGTTGTCATAACTCATAAATCATGTCGGCGGAGGGCGTACCCGGGCACCAAAATCATAAACGGCCCGTTCAGAGTCCTGGGCCCCGCAAATCGAGCCCTGTGCCTGTTTGAGTTTGATGTGTCCTTGAACGCGTCGCGTTATGACTTCCTCAGTGAGCACCTTAAACTGAGACATTGTTCACCTGTTGAGTTTACGATTCGGAACAGGACACACTGCCTCACGCCTGAGAAGTTCTTGGCTCGACCACATACCTAGGACTACCACGGATTGGGGGGTGCTTGGGCCACTCTCAGTCGTGCGGCGTGCCGTATTGCGGTGAGACCGGGAGCCAGCTTGGGTAATAACACTCAGGGCATGCTCGGTGATAATAGCGAAAGTCGGATTGATTGGCATGCGAAATTTCTTGGACATTAGGTACAGAACTATCTTGCGTCCGTGCAGCAAGAGCTTCGCAGGCCTCAACTTTGCATGTGTGCTTCCTCAAGGTCGCGGTTTCTAGGAATATCCAGGTTGTCGGAAAAGGCTGGCGCCTTGCTTGATCAAGAGACAGTGTACCAGACCGCAACGGCGTTACGGAGTAAACAGCGGAAGAAGAAGGGCGAAGAAAAGGAAAACAAGGTGAAAAGTGGAACGGTAGGCTCAGAAGCTCCTAATTTCTCTTGCCATCCTTTGACAACCTTAGGTAGATGGATGAATTCTTTGTCAAGAGTTTCCCCCGATCAGCCCTAACAACGGCGGAGGGTGACACTCGGGGATTAGCTTTATGCCGGGAAAGAAAACTCACACGGTCTATATTTTGCGTCTTGTGAGACCAACGAACACTGCGCTGTGCAGCAAATATGTTCCTTGCTGCTCTGGCTTTTGATATAATGGAAAGAAGGTGAGCTTGAGAGAGTCCACACTCCACGCCCATAGACAAGAGTAAAAGGCATTCCGATTCCTTGATGGCGGGCTTCCTATGTTATTCTGTGCTATGGTTGGCAATTTGAACCAGCATATATCCCTGTGGGGAGTGAGAGACACAATTCATTGGATATGGAGCGTATTTTGTTGTGCCCAACAGGCACGTACTAGGGGAGATGCAGCCCAGAGAAAACGGTGAATCAGCTGCCTACAGCTCCGATGTGAAGCTCTTAGGGCTTATGAACACGAGGAGAGGGCGCAGTGACCAACCCGAGGGACCCCTGAGGGCCGCTTAGGGGGCGCACGTAAGCAGTCACGTGACCCCCATCACAACATATTTACGTGACGTGACTGATGGTCCCTGTCACGCGGAAGGTCAGGTGACTCTCCGGATAAGAGAAATCCCCGCCCGCCTCTACAGCTAGGAAAGAAACAACTTGAATAAAAGAACGTCAATATCAATCCAACAGGAGACGCAAACCGCAAGCGATTTGCCTAAAAGAGCCTTGAGGAACGAATTTATCACAGAAGCCGATAAAATTAGTTGATTAATCGATTGCTTAATTGATTGGATTGTTGTTATTATGTGTTGTGATTGCTGATTGCAACTGCGACACATCTCTGAAGCACCAAAATCTGCAGTGTGGTGGATGTGGGGCTCCAGCACAGTCATCATCGCCACCTCCCTAGGAGAGGCTCGGACGCCTTTAAGCAGTCTGCGGCCTACCAGGGGCCCATCTTTGTGACTTTGTAAATGGGCCTTCTCAGCGGCCAAAAAGATATCTCCAAGTGGGTGGTTAAATAGGTAAGCGTGCGGCTTTAGGAGAGGGGTGAATCCTTCTCAGCGGCCAAAAAGATATCTCCAAGTGGGTGGTTAAATAGGTAAGCGTGCGGCTTTAGGAGAGGGGTGAATCTCTTCTATACACCCTTTCCCGCGCGAGGAGACGGTCCTTAAGGGATCTCGTCGGTGACGTGGCCAGTACGGAGAGACTCTTCGGCACGGCCCTACTATTTCCGGCCTCCGGGAGTCTCCAGGAGAGAGATCGACTCCTTCTTATGACGTAACGTAGTTATGCAAGCGCTGGTAAGGTGTTTGCTATCGGAGGGTCTATCAGAAGCCAGTGGTTGATTAATCGATTGCTTGATTGATTGGATTGTTGTTGTAATTGCTGATTATAATGTGACACATCTCTAATGCACCAAAATTTGCGGAGTAGTCGATGTGAGGCTCCTATATCGCCGCCGTCGTTACCACCTTTTATAACAGAAATTGCTATTTATAATAAAAAAGGCAGCCGCGGGCTAAGGCGCTCTTACTAATTTCGGAAAGTTGGGAACCTCTTTCGAAAATCTTAAGCAAAAAGGCAGCTACCACCTTAGAAGCTCTTTCCATTTTAGGAAGCAACGAACGTATTTCCAAATCGTCAACTTAAACCTCAACCCAACGTCAACCCAAACTTACCCATTTACCAATCTGCAACTATTAAAATAGCTTCCTTTCAGCCCTAACTCACCCGTCTAATTTAAAAGCTTAGCCGCGCAGGCTCCCAGGTAACGTCCCTTTCTGATATAAGGAATAGGCTAACTGTTTAACCTTTATTTAATACAGGGCGAAGCACGCCGCACGCAGCGCGGTCGCATGCCGCGCGTCGGAAGTATATCAGTTAAGGCCGTAACGGAATAAGTGAGGCAGGTGACCGCAGCCGGCTTCGAGCCTCAGATCGCCGGCGCCATTACTTAAGGGGATTACTTAAGGGGGATTACTCGGCTCGCCGGGCTTTCCTCCCAGGTAGGGAATTACCTTTACGATACACTGGGTGGTTCTGGTGCTGCTGCGTCGGGTAAGCGGCGCAAAATTACGATATACTGGCTTGCTAGTGCTGAGGCGTCGGGTGAGCGGCGCGTGAGGATGGTGTGAGGGCTTCGGTCTTCAGCGTCAGTATCCTTCTTAAGCAATGTCGTTTACCTCAGAATGCGGTCATCAGGTAGTGTCATTTACCTCAGAATACGGTCATCAGGCAGTGCCGTTTACCTTAATGCGGTCGGGTTTAACTATGCCCCGAGAAGGTCGTATCCGGGCGATACCTACCGCTTAAGTAAAAGCAGCTAAAACTTAAGCTTAAGGCGATTACGTAAGGAGATTAAAGGGTTAGCCCTTATAATTATCGTCGACGGCAAGCAGGGACTAAGGGAGTCGGGTTTAACCATGTCCCGCGAAAGCCTTATCCGGCGATAGTTGCCGCCTATATAAAAGCAATTAATATCTATAGAGGGATTAAAGGAGTCGGGTTTAACCATATCCCGCGAAGGCCTTATTCGTAGCGATAGTTACCGCTTAAGTAAAAGCAGCTAAAGACCAGTATTATATATCTTTCCTCCCGTCCCCGTACGAGGTTAAAAGATCTCCGTCCTTAAGCATATACCCGTAACGCAGATAAGTTTAACCTTAACGGCCGGTGATTTATATAAACTAATAGGGGATTTCCATTAAGGTGAAGCCTATTAATAAGCATCTCGTAGGACTTCCTCCGGCCTTAGGGATTAACGGCGTGGTGGCGGTATTTACCAAGTCGTAAAGAGCAGGCGGCTAGGAAACACTTATATATTATCGAGCCTTCGGGACAGGGAGCCGGCGTCTTATACGTCGCGAAAGGGACTTAAAGCCATCGCTGCCATAAACCTATATCTCCCCAGCCGCTAAGCCCGTGCGACGAAGCATTTACGGGAGTCGCTGCGTTATTAGTTATATATATCGTACTTACCGCCGGGGTAAGGGGGTGAGGTCCGACCCAGATACAGAAGGGAACGGTAGACCGACCCGTAAGGGTCGCCCGGGGGTGTTCGGTGTCTACCGCCCACCTGGCTGTCGTCGGCGTATTATTCCACCGGCGGTAAGTCGATCATATATAATACCTTCACGCGGAGTTATACGGGCGTCACGTTACGACCTTACGGGAGTAATAAGCTAAATGACTATATAAGAATAAGATACGGTGATTTTTATTATTATTTTAGTATCTATTTTAGTCGATACCTAGGAAATTTTCCGATATCTAATTCCTCTTTAAAGAGGTCTTCGGCTACTTAGCCAGCCTCTAACGTTTGGAAATTATATTTGCAATCTCTTTAGGGGATGGCGGTTATGATACGGGCGAGAGTCACCATTAAGGTCCGGGGAGGGAACTGATGTAAGAGAGGATTCTGTAGAGTTAACCGCGGTTAAAGGAGAAGGCGGGCCGTGTAAGGATTCCGGGATATCTTCGACGTGGGGCGGATTAAAACGACGTCTAGTCGGGTTATACGGGGATGGATTCTCGTCAAGCGGGTTTGCAACTTCGCGTATAGGCTCTAATAGACGAGGTCTCTTCGAAGGAGTAGATAAAGGTACTCGACCTTCCCAGCGGGTAGATCGCTTAATAGGTGGAGTAGTAGTCGAGGCCGGCGTAGCCGGGGCTAAGGTAAGTCGAGGTAAGTAGGCCAGATTAAGGACGCGGAAGGCTAGCTAATTCGTATCCGTAGTACGGTTAGAAACCTTAGCGGTGAAGCTGAGTAAATCTCCCGCCGGAGGGATTTTAACCTTTTCCTAACGCTTTATGCTTTATAAGAAGTAGGCGACCGAGAATGGAACCGGAGCGGCCTTTAACGTGTTGTAAACGGACGTCTCGACGGTGAAGCGGCGGGGTTCGGTATAGTTAAGGGGCACGTCGGAGCGAGCCGAGACGGAGCCGATTATAATTACCATCGGGTATTATTATTCTAGTAAGTGGCGGCGATACTCGATAAAGTCGGACGCGTCGCCCGGGTATCTCGATAGGTTAAAAGGACTAAAGATTTAAACGCTAATTTCTAAGGTACCGTCGGTAAACGGGGTGGCGGAGAAGTAGCCGTTAGTATAAAAGAAAGTATTAGGAATATAAAAGTCCCGTTTTTCTCGCGTCAAATAAGTATAAATACGGGTGCGAATAGGGTCGGCGTCGATGGCGGAATAATAAAAGCCGTCCTCTTCGAAGATGTTAATATCGGTTTAAATCTCTACGTAATTAGGTGCGTTTTCGCGGCTCGGGTCGTTAATAATATTATCTATAAAATCTCGCAAGTGGATAGTATTAGAGAACGTCGATTACCGAGATATATTAATAAAAGTTAAGCGGAATATATAATAGCTAGTGATTAAATTAGAGGTGAGTTAAATAAATAAAGCGGATTCGGGAGAGAGGGTTATTTATATAATCTTATAATTATCTAGGAGTCCTAGCGAATATTACTTATTACCGGGAGATAGATATAAAGGGGGGATTATTAAATATATCCGTTTATATTTTACGGTTAAATGTTCCAGTTACAAGTTATATAACCCGTTAATTTAATAAGCATATAAGAGAATCGAGACGACTTATAAAATAACTATCCGAGACTAGTCGCGGTAAGTTAAGGGTAGGACGGGGTAAAATTAAAATAGGGTAAGGGTTAAGGTTAGTTAAGGTTAATTAAGGTTAGGTATAACCTTTTAATTATACGGCTTTTTATACGTCGGTTATACGTCTTTAGTTTTAATCGTATAACTCCGCTCGGCGTATAAAGTCGGTAAAAGGTCTGTGATAAGAAAGATAATAAGGTTATTAGGGTCCGAATCTAGTAGTAATATGTTAAGAGAGCTAATTAGTGCTAAGGGCTAGGGGCGATAGTATAAAGCCGAGTATAGGATTTAAAGATTTAGGATTAGGTAATCGTTAGCTTATTAAACTTCGAGTTAAGGCTATTAAGGTTATAACGGAGGGTTCCGAATAGTAGGGTGGGAAGGGATAATTATATTATATAAGGGTACGGACGGGCCGAGGATTAATATATAAAGGGAGTAGGTAAAAGAGTGTAAAGGGACGGAGAAGAACGAAAGAGTAAATAATATAGCGGGTAATTAAGGGGGAAGGGGGCATGATGAAAAGGAGTTATACCACCGTAAAGGTATTAGCGTGAGATCGGGTATCGTGTTTAGACCGAAATAAGGGACTTGAATAACTCCTAGTGAGAAAAAATCGATATAAACGGAGCTGTTTAAAACTCCTAGGGTTTAGCTGATCGTAATCGTAAGAACGTGGCACTCGCGGGTTTAAGGATCTAAATATTAGCGGATATCTTCGAGGAGTCCCAGGGGTAATATGAACTTGCCAGGGCAGAGAAAAGTCGAGCCTTAAGAAGGGATTATCTAAGTGAGCCTGGTATATTACGCGAATCGGACGTTAAGAATCAGTAAAACGGAGTCCTCGCCGGCGTAGGGATCCGTACGTTAACAGATATATTTACGGTGGCGGAGGAGGGGTATGAATAGGAAGGGGTAAAGGGGAAACCCCGGCGGGAGCAGGCTAGCGCCTCCTTAAAGAAAGCCGTTACTAGGCCGGGAGACTTATCTAGGGTGTTTCGGACCGGGCGAAACGAGGGCGAGTAGCCCAGGGCCGAGGGAAATCCAGATCCGCGAGGAGTCCGCAGGTCTCTGCCGGAGGTTTTCAGCGCTTACGATAAGCGTAATCGGCAGAATATAGCGCGTACGCGTCTGGAGATTCGGATATCGGCAGACGTATTTCAAGCTGTATAAAGCGATTATAAAAGGGCCAGGGTGGAAAGGAGCTCGGCCTAGGGAGAGGCTGCCGACGCTTCGGTACTTATAAGGTTAGGGATCCGTATATCAGCCGACGTTTTCGAAGCATCGTAAAGGGAATATAAACAGTTAAGGGGATAGGGGGGTTCTCGATAACGGCGGATTCGGAAGCCGGGAGGCTTTTCCCTAAGGGAAATGCCGGCTACGGACCAGAACAGCCGGGCGACGAGCGATCGGGGTAAGGGATCGATAAGTCTCTCGCCTTTAAAGACGGTGGGCCGTATCTGGGGCGGAGATAAGGTTTAATATTACTAGTGGGCGGGTAAAGGCGTAAGTTTCTGTAATAAACTCTGCGTAGCGGCTCGTAAGGTAAGCGACTGGGATGAAGTAATTATGAAATTAAATAGGTTAATTTATAAGCGAGCTTAATAACTCGGACGACGTAGAGTTAAGGAATCGGTTTGCCTTATTAAGTAAGACGATTTAATTAATTTAAAGGCCTGGTCTTATAAAGACTCGTATATTAAGAAAAACGACGGCGAAGAAATTACCTTACCTTTTAGGAAACTAGTTATTACGGATTTACCGGTGGGTTTCGGGCTCGATAAATTTAAGCTTTTAATACGAAAGGAGTAGGGATAATTAGGGGGCGTTTTAATTAATAATATATTAATATAGGATAACGTAATTAAATCGAGCTAGTAATTTCAGGGGCCGAGAAAGAGATAAAGTCTGCCGAATAATAATCAGCCGCGGCTTAAACGCGCCAGGATAGTAATCGGTCGGGAGAGAAGGGACGAAGAGCAGATAGAAGATTTCGCTAATGTCCTAAGCAGTTTGGATAAGGAGTTTACTGAGAAAGAAAGGTTATCTCAGGAGTAGGAATAGTATACGCCTATCCCTTACGATAGGAAAGTATTTACCGTCCGGGAATTTTATAAAGCGTTTTACGATATAAGGACCTTACCGATATATACCTATATAATTTATTATCGGAAGTTTAATACAGCGGAGCTAAAGGAGATTAATTAAGATCACTAGATAATAAGCCTTATTAAGAAGCGGGATAGCTTACCGTTTAAATACGGTAGGTACTTCCCCGTAAGGGAAAGGATTCCAAGGTGCGTAAATTACGTAAAGTATTTATAAAGAGGTACCTTATCCCCGGCGGGCCGGTTATATACCCGGTTAAGGTGCGAATATATATTTCCGGACGAGTTAAAGGGTCTTACGCCGATCGAGGAAAAGCTTATTACGTTAAACTCTTATTATAAGTTTATTACTAAGTATAGTTTATTAAATAAATATAGATAAAGTGTAAGATATTTAAAGTATATTAAAGGGTATATTACCGTATTCCCTAATAACGTGTAGGAGCTCGCGATAAACGTCCTACCTTATCCGTTATTAAAGGTAATGGATAAGATTTATATATCGTAATAAGGGTCGGAGAAACCAGCACCGAATAATCTCTCGGCACTCCTATCGGTACGGCGTCGCGTTATAAAGAGGGTATTAATATAGTTAAAAAGGTATAATCCTTTATACGCTAATATTTATATCGATAAGGCCGAGATAGATAGCTAGGATACGTTACGGTACGGCGTGCTTTCTTAAGTTTATAATCGTTTAAAGCGGAACGAGCCGTTAGCGTAGGAGAAGGCGCGAACAGGTCAGGTCGTCCCACCAGCGGAGCGTGGTTTAAAAAAGGAGGGTCTTATAGATATTTAAAAAGTCCTTATAACGCTTAATTAAGGATACGGTATAATAGTTAGCGTAGAGGAGATAGAAAAGCCTAATAATATAAGCGACGAAGATTAATTAGACGAAGTTAAGATAGATAGCGCTGCCGTTCCCATTCACGAGATCAGCTCGTCTAGATTGTTCGCTCTCGATATATAGCCGGATGTCGCGGATATGGAGAAGTTGCGGTACGCCTGCGACGCTCTGGGCCAGAGTATATTCTCCGAGCAACGGGGAGGAAGCGCCTACGCGGGATTAGCCGAGGTACGGTATAAACGCACCTCCGAGCCTTATATTCTAGTGTCTCGGGGCGGGGACTTTACTAATTCTTTTAACGTACGGTTCTTCGTAAAGACCTTCCCGACGCTGTTCCCGGTCGGGAATAAGGGCTTACGGCAAGCGGAAGAGAGTATCGTAAATATAGTAGATGGTGTAAATATAACCCTTAAGGCGGAGGCTAGGTTATAAAGTTTAATTTCTTCCCGGAATATAAGCTTAAAGGCTTAAGTACGCGTAATACTTTAGCGTTACGGCGGTCGTTTTACGATATACTACGTCTTCTCGTTCCTCGTCTTTAATATAAGGGTTCGGTCGAAAAACCGTCGTATTAATATACTTAACGTAACGAGGAAGAACTTTCTAAGGGTCGAATGTATAATACGCTCGCTAAGCGTAAAAAGGTTAAAAGCGGCTAGGGTCGAATTAAAAGCTTCCGGGAAATTTACCGACGAGGGTATTAAGGAGCTATTAAAAAGCCTATCGCTATATAGGTTTCGTCAGCTAATATCCAGGGAGAATCGCTTAAGTATGCGGCGAAAGATTAAGTCCCTTATAATTCGGTACGGTATCCCGGCCATTTGGTTCACGCTTAACCCGAACGATATTACGAACCCGATAAAGCTAAGGCTAATAACGTACCGAGACCGCGAATTAGGGGAAGTTAAAGCCTTTTTAACGAGCCTCGACTTAATATATAAGCGGATACGACTAATAATCTCGGACCCTTTTAACTTAGTAATATTCTTTTATAAGGAGATTTTTATATTTTTTAAACATTATATGAAAATAGGGGAGGAGTCGGTATTTAAGCGTATTAACTAATACTTTAAAGCCGTAGAGACGAACGAGCGCGGGGCGCTCCACGTATACGGACTCCTTTAGCTCTAAGGAAATATATACTTAAGCTTTATATTTAAAGATATACAGGGGGAGGGCCAGGAGGTATATCGTAATCAGGTCATTTAATACGTAAATAACGTCTTTACGGAGGTTAGTTTATCACGTAACCCCCTCCCCGCCCGATAAAGCTATTTAATACGGCCTGAATTATTTAGGATCTCGATTAAAAGGTATCGTCGGCTATTTAAGCGGAGAGGTTAATAACGTCGGATATATCGCCGCTGTTATAAAACAGCTACTAATTCGTAGCCGCATTCGACGAGGAGGTTAACTTCTGTACCGGGGCCACCCAGATATACACTTACAGCTTAACTTACATAAAGTATTCCATCGGGAGAAAGGGAAGGAACCGTAACCTCTACCGGTTTAAAGCGCCTTAGAGATTAGTCGAGAACACCACGTTTACAGAAGACGGAGTGTTACAGATCCGGCGCGGTTATAATATAATGAACCGCTAGAATAAGGCTATCGCGGTAAGGCTATAACATAACCACGACATATCGTTTATTACGACGTAGTATAAGATTATAATTATAATCTTCTACGTGATGAATTATATAATTAAGGTTAAGGATCCGGTCTGGAAACGTATAGTAATAGCGGTAAAGGTATTCCCCGTCCTTAACGACCGGATAACGGGGGATTAGGCGGATGCCGCGCAAGGTGCTAATAAGGCCGATAAGAGGGAGAATAGGACACGGTAGTTCTTAATAAGGGTTACGAATCGGATCTTTACGGAGCGGGCCTTATCGTAAGTAGAGGTCGTCTCTTATTTACTGGGTTACCCGACGGAGTTCGCAAATAATAATGCCTAAACGTTTCTGAATATATTTTCTCTTTACTGGCAGATCTTCCGGCGGTGGCCGCACCTACGGTAAAGCGCGAGCGGTACGGAAAGTGTAAACGAGTATACGGAGGAGACGATCTTATTAGAAGAGGCCGGGTAGAAAATCTCTTTTATATAGGTATACTAACACCGCGGTAGACTTTTATAAGGCTTCTCGTTTTATAATTATATATTTATAATCAGACTAAAGCGGAAGGGTAAAGTTACGGCTGCGTAGGGAGAACTCTAATTTGATAATACTTAACCGCCCTTACGTAAGTGGGTGCAGGAATTACGGAAACCGGGTAAGCACGCCGTCATTTACTTAAACGGTTACCTAAGTATAAACTTTAATGAAGAAAAGGAGACCTATTACAGGGTAGTTATATAATATCTTACCCTTTTTATCCCGTAGGAGTCGTTCTTATCTAAAATATAAGGTGATATTAACACTATTTAGGAGAGAAGAAGAAAGGACCTGTCCCGGAAGGTGTCGTTCCTCGCAGAGAATATCTAACTACTTCGCCGGTCCACCGAAGACGTAAAGCGCGATATTAGATAATAGGCTACCTTATCCGGAAAGCCCGACCTTACGGCCGACGCGGACGAGTCGGGTATAGCCGAAGGCGATAAAGGGCTAGGAGTAGCGTACCGATTAGATAATATCGGTAATATAATTCGCCTTATTAACGTCTTAAGAAACACGGTTAAAAGTAACCAGATCACGGCCGGATCGAAAGAGATCGCGATAATAATATAGTAATTATACCGATTCCAAGTAACAGCCTTATATTTAACGGACGAATTATATACCACGATAGTTTTAAAGCGAGGGTTAAGGATATTAAGCGTCTTAAGACGTTTATATTAAGGCGTAAGGATACCGGGATAGGAGTAGGTTAAGTCTATTAAATCGTAGTAAATAAGCGTCTCCAGGGAGAGGAAGAGGATAATCTAGGGGATATAAAGTTAAATACTTAATAATAATACGACCGGTTATAATACGGTTATATATAATGCGTTAAACGGTTTCGGTAAGGACGACGTTTATATTACGGTTATAAACTCGGAGAGTTTTAGCCGCGATATAAGCCTGTCGATAAGTATCCGATTTGGTCCGGCCACGTCGTTTTCGGAGGCGGGTAAGCGGCTGGCCGAGTCGTTCACGCTTAACCGAAGACAGAGTATAAGCTTCCGAATAATATACCGCTAACTGGATCGAGTACGATGTGACGAGCGGGGGACTCCTTAACTCTGCCAATTCATCGGAGGCGAGGGCGGCACTGGGAAATCTCGGATCATCGAGGCTCTCGGGGAGCTGTTTGCAAGCAGGGGGATATCGTACCGTCTATTAGTAACGGCGACGTCGGGAACTATAGCTGCCAGGATTAACGGCGTTACCATCTATTCGGCATATAACTTCTTTAAAAATAGCTTACGCGCAGGCTTTAATAAAGATATCGACGGGGTTAAAACGGCGAACTCGGCAGATTTATATATCGATAGGTAAGTTAGGATAAATTAACTGGAGAAATACCTATTAATTATCGACGAGGTTAATATACTCGGAGCGCGGACTTTATACACGGTGAACGAGTAACTTTATAGGCTCCGAGGCTATACGTAAGATTTCGGCGGAATCCCTATTATCCTCTTCTGCGGGGACTTCCACCAGTTCCGCCCTGTATAGGAGAGGTCGATTATCCTCCCTAACATAGCCATTTTATAAGACGAAGAAAAATCGTTCAGGACCGAATAAAGGTATTAATACGATAAAACGTACGCCTTATAGAAGAAATTTACCACCGTAATTATATTAAATAAGTAGGTCCGTACCGCGGGAGATATACGATTATAACGGCTATTAACTCGAGTCCGCCGAGGCATTTAAAACTAATCCGATATCGAGTTATTAAATAGCACGTGCTATTAGGAGGGAAGGCGGATCTTATAGGAGTTAGGTATTACGGTAATAACGCTACTGAATAGGAATCGATAGAACCTGAATATCGAGGCGGCGTTATCTTTTTAAAGATAGTGGTAAGCCCCGTTTCGAATATTTATCTCCGAGCATAAGTGGAAAAACGGCCGGTTAACGGAGGAGGAGGCACTTATAATCCTGAGCTACGGGGATAATAGTGTTATACCGGTCCCGGCCATTTTTATATTCGTCCCCGGCATACCCGTCGTCGTAAACTAAAACACCTATTAAGGCCTTAAGCTAGTAAATAATACCAGTTATACGGTATTAGATATTATCCTTAATAAGGCGTACTTAAGTTATCGAGTCTCTACCGATACTATCCTCTACTTCGGTCCGCTAGCGGGGATCCTTTTAGCGTCCGAAACGACGGAAAACTTCCACTTTATTAACATACCGGCCGGTATTATCCTTTTAACGCTTATAAGTATTAAAATAAAATGCTAAAGGAAGCGGTTATAATAATAAAACGACGTCGTCCGTAAGGGATTACCGTATACGGCGGCGTTCGCTTATACGGATTATAAGGTATAAGGTAGGACTTTAAATCGGGTGGCATTCGAATTACGGGGAATTAAAATAACGAATATCGATAAGTAAGCCGTTCCTAGCTAATACGACCCGTATAACTTATACGTATAATTATCGCGGTATCCGTTACTCGACGGCGTTATACTCCTATATAAGGCGAAAGAGAGGGACTTTATAGGTAATAAAGTACCCGATAATATAATCGCTATAAAGGAGAGGTTGGAATTACTAAACGAGGCGACGATTAAGGATACGGGATCTTAGGATTAGATAAAAGGATAAATAGGGAAAATCTTAAACCTTTAGGGATTAGGAAAACGAAAGATTACTCGATAAACTTAACACGGGGAGAAAAAAAATCGAAAAGTCACGCAAATGGCGCGAGGACACGGAAGCATAAGCACAGCAAATTTTTTAGCGCTCTCACCTGATTTGGCACCTGATTTTGTTCATTCTGACGAGTCGATATTTTAACGAGTCGATATAGGTCTTCGTTCGGGGGGTTCGGCATAAGACCTTTCGTCTCTCCGTTCGTTCCTCACTTCGTTCCTTAAGGCATAAATCTATAACAGGAGACGCAAACCGTAAGCAGTTTGCCTAAAAGAGCCTTAAGGAACGAATTTATCACAGAAGCCGATAAAATCAGTTAATTAATCGATTACTTAATTAATTAGATTATTGTTATTATTTGTTGTGATTACTGATTGTAACTGCGACATATCTCTGAAGCACTAAAATCTGCAGTGTGGTGGATGTGGGGCTCCAGCACAGCCACTATCGCTACCTCCCTAGGGCCCGGACGCCTTTGAGCGGTCTGCGGCCATCCAGGTACCCATCTTTATGACTTTGTAAATAGGCCTTCTCAGCGGCCAAAAAGAGATCTCCAAGTGGGTGGTTAAATAGGTAAGCGTGCGGCTTTAGGAGAGGGGTGAATCTCTTCTATACACCCTTTCCCGCGCGAGGAGACGGTCCTTAAGGGATCTCGTCGGTGACGTGGCCAGTACGGAGAGACTCTTCGGCACGGCCCCATTATTTCCGGCCTCCGGGAGTCTCCAGGAGAGAGATCGACTCCTTCTTATGACGTAACGTAGTTATATAAGCGCTGGTAAGGTGTTTACTATCGGAGGGTCTATCAAAAGCCAGTGGTTAATTAATCGATTACTTGATTAATTGGATTATTATTATGATTACTGATTATAATGTGATATATCTCTAATGCATTAAAATTTGCGGAGTAGTCGATGTGAGGCTCTTATATCGCCGCCGTCGTTACTACCTTTTGTGACAGAAATTACTATTTATAATAAAAAAGGCAGCCGCGGGCTAAGGCGCTCTTGCCAATTTCGGAAAGTTGGGAACCTCTTTCGAAAATCTTAAGCAAA
Source organism: Pseudohalonectria lignicola (assembly GCA_003049395.1). Taxonomy (NCBI): domain Eukaryota; kingdom Fungi; phylum Ascomycota; class Sordariomycetes; order Magnaporthales; family Ophioceraceae; genus Pseudohalonectria; species Pseudohalonectria lignicola. Next base: position 50,861 of record PYSP01000048.1, on the reverse strand, counting down.
AAGGCAGCTACCACCTTAGAAGCTCTTTCCATTTTAGGAAGTAACGAACGTATTTCCAAATCGTTAACTTAAGCCTTAACCTAACGTTAACTTAAACTTACCCATTTACTAATCTGTAACTATTAAAATAGCTTCCTTTCAGCCCTAACTCACCCGTTTAATTTAAAAGCCTAGCCGTATAAGCTCCCAGGTAACGTCCCTTTCTAATATAAGGAATAGGCTAATTATTTAACCTTTATTTAATATAAGGCGAAGCACGCCGCACGTAACGCGGTCGTATACCGCGCGTCGGAAGTATATCAATTAAGGCCGTAACGGAATAAGTGAGGTAAGTGACCGTAGCCGGCTTCGAGCCTTAGATCGCCGGCGCTATTACTTAAGGGGATTACTTAAGGGGGATTACTCGGCTCGCCGGGCTTTCCTCCTAGGTAGGGAATTACCTTTACGATATATTAGGTAGTTCTGGTATTACTACGTCGGGTGAGCGGCGTAAAATTACGATATATTAGCTTACCAGTGCTAAGGCGTCGGGTAAGCGGCGCGTAAGGATAGTATAAAGGCTTCGGTCTTTAGCGTTAACATCCTTTTTAAGCAGTATCGTTTGCCTCAGAATGCGGTTATCAGGCAGTGTTATTTACCTCAGAATACGGTTATTAGGTAATGCCGTTTACCTTAATGCGGTTGGGTTTAGCCATGCCCCGAGAAGGTCGTATCCGGGCGATACCTACCGCTTAAGTAAAAGTAGCTAAAACTTAAGCTTAAGGCGATTACGTAGGGAGATTAAGGGGTTAGCCCTTATAATTATCGTCGACAGTAAGTAAGGACTAAAGGAGTCGGGTTTAACTATATCCCGCGAAGGCCTTATCCGGCGATAATTACCGCCTATATAAAAGCAGTTAATATCTATAAAGGGACTAGGGGAATCGGGTTTAACTATGTCCCGCGAAGGCCTTATCCGGCGATAATTACCGCCTATATAAAAGCAGTTAATATCTATAAAGGGACTAGGGGAATCGGGTTTAACTATGTCCCGCGAAGGCCTTATTCGTGGCGATAGTTGCCGCTTAAGTAAAAGCAGTTAAAAACTAGTATTATATATCTTTCCTCCCGTCCCCGTACGAGGTTAAAGGATCTCCGTCCTTAAGTATATACCCGTAACGCATATAGGTTTAACCTTAACGGCCGGTGATTTATATAGACTAATAGGGGATTTCCATTAAGGTGAAGCTTATTAATAAGTATCTCGCAGGATTTCCTCCGGCCTTAGGGATTAACGGCGTAATAGCGGTATTTACTAAGTCGTAAAGAGCAGGCGGCTAGGAGACACTTATATATTATCGAGCCTTCGGGACAGGGAGCCGGCGTCTTATACGTCGCGAAAGGGACTTAGAGCCATCGCTACTATAAACCTATATCTCCCCAGCCGCTAGGCCCGTGCGACGAAGTATTTACGGGAGTCGCTACGTTATTAATTATATATATCGTGCTTGCCGCCGAGGTGAGCTAGGGACGTGCTTACCGCCGGGGTGAGGGGGTAAGGTCTGACCCAGATATAGAAGGGAACGGTGGACCGGCCCGTAAAGGTCGCCCGGGGGTGTTCGGTGTCTACCGCCCACCTAGCTATCGTCGGCGTGTTATTCCACCGGCGGTAAGTCGATTACGTATAATGCCTTCACGCGGAGTTATACGGGCGTTACGTTACGACCTTACGGGAGTGATAAGTTAAATGACTATATAAGAATAAGATACGGTGATTTTTATTATTATTTTAATGTTTATTCCAGTCGATACCTAGGAAATTTTCCGATATCCAATTCCTCTTCAGAGAGGTCTTCAGCTACCTAGCCAGCCTCTAACGTTTGGAAATTATATTTGCAATCTCTTTAGGGGATGGCGGTTACGATGCGGGCGAGAGTCACTATTAAGGTCCGGGGAGGGAACTGATGTGAGAGAGGATTCTGCAGAGTTAACCGCGGTTAAAGGAGAAGGCGGGCCGTGTGAGGATTCCGGGATATCCTCGACGTAAGGCGGATTAAGACGACGTCTAGTCGGGTTATACGGGGATAGATTCTCGTCAAGCGGGTTTACAGCTTCGCGTATAGGCTTTAATAGACGAGGTCTTTTCGAAGGAGTAAATAAAAGTGCTCGACCTTCCCAGCGGCTAGATCGCTTAATAGGTGGAGTAGTAGTCGAGGCCGGCGTAGCCGGGGCTAAGGTAAGTCGAAGTAAATAGGCTAAATTAAGGACGCGGAGGGCTAGTTAATTCGTATCCGTAATACGGCTAATAACTTTAACGGTAAAGCTAAGTAAATCTCCCGCCGGAGGGATTTTAACCTTTTCCTAACGCTTCGTACTTTATAAGAAGCAAGCGACCGAGAATGGAACCGGAGCGGCCTTTAACGTGTCGTAAACGGACGTCTCGACGGTGAAGCGGCGGGGTTCGGTATAGTTAAGGGGTACGTCGGAGCGAGCCGAGACGGAGCCGATTATAATTACCATCGGGTACTATTATTCTGGTAAGTGGCGGCGATACTCGATAAAGTCGGACGCGTCGCTCGGGTATCTCGATAGGTTAAAGGGATTAAAGATTTAAACGCTAATTTTTAAGGTGCCGTCGGTAAACGGGGTAGCGGAGAAGTAACTATTAGTATAAAAGAAAGTATTAAGAATATAAAGGTCCCGTTTTTCTCGCGTCAAATAGGTATAAATACGGGTGCGAATAGGGTTAGCGTCGATAGCGGAATAATAGAAGCCGTCCTCTTCGAAGATATTAATATTAGTTTAAATCTCTACGTAATTAAGTGCGTTTTCACGGCTCGGGTCGTTAATAATATTATCCATAAAATCTCGTAAGTGGATAGTATTAAAGAACGTCGATTACCGAGATATATTAATAGAAGTTAAGCGGAATATATAATAGCTAATGACTAAATTAAAAGTAAGTTAAATAAATAAAGCGGATTCGGGAGAAAGGGTTATTTATATAATCTTATAATTATTTAAGAGTCTTAGCGAATATTACTTATTACCGGGAGATAGATATAAGGGGGGGATTATTAAATATATCCGTTTATATTCTACGGTTAAATATTCCAGTTATAGGTTATATAACCCGTTAATTTAGTAAGCGTATAAGAGAATCGAGACGATTTATAAAATAGTTATCCGAAGCTAGTCGCGGTAAGTTAAGGATAGGATAGGGTAGGATTAGGGTAAGGTAAGGGTTAGGGTTAATTAAGGTTAATTAAGGCTAAGTATAACCTTTTAATTATACGGCTCTTTATACGTCGGTTATACGTCCTTAGTTTTAATCGTATAACTCCGCTCGGCGTATAAAGTCGGTAAAAGGTCTATAATGAGAAAGATAGTAAGGTTATTAGGGTCCGAATCTGGTAGTAGTATGTTAGGAGAGTTAATTAATATTAAGGGTTAGGGGCGATAATATAAAGCCGAGTATAGGATTTAAAGATTTAGGATTAGGTAATCGTTAGCTTATTAAACTTCGAGTTAAGGCTATTAAAGTTATAGCGGAGGGTTCCGAATAGCAGGGTGGGAAGGGATAACTATATTATATAAGGGCACGGACGGGCCGAGGATTAATATATAAAGGGAGTAGGTAAAAGAGTATAAAGGGATAGTGAAGAACGAAAGAGTAAATAATATAGCGGGTAATTAAAAGGGAAGGGGGTATAATGAAAAGGAGCTATACCACCGTAAAGGCATTAACGTAAGATCGGGTATTATGTTTGGACCGAAATGAGGGACTTGAATAACTCTTAGTGAGAAAAAATCGATATGAACGGAGCTGTTTAAAACTCCCAGGGTTTAGCTAATCGTAATCGTAAGAACGTGGCACTCGCGGGTTTAGGGATCTAAACATTAGCGGATATCTTCGAGGAGTCCTAGGGGTAGTATGAACTTGTTAGGGCAGAGAAAAGTCGAGCCTTAAGAAGGGATTATCTGAGTGAGCCTGGCATATTACGCGAATCGGACGTTAAGAGTCGGTAAAACGGAGTCCTCGCCGGCGTGGGGATCCGCACGTTAACAGATATATTTACGGTGGCGGAGGAGGGGTATAAACAGGAAGGGGTAAAGGGGAAACCCCGGCGGGAGTAGGCTAGCGCCTCTTTATAGAAAGCCGTTACTAGGCCAGGAGACTTACTTAAGGTGTTTCGGACCGGGCGAAACGAGGGCGAGTAGCTTAAGGCCGAGGGAAATCCAGATCCGCGAGGAGTCCGCAAGTCTTTACCGGAGGTTTTCAGCGCTTACGATAAGCGTAATCGGCAGAATATAACGCGTACGCGTCTGGAGATTCGGATATCGGCAGACGTATTTCAAGCTGTATAAAGCGATTATAAAAGGGCCAGGGTGGAAAGGAGCTCGGCCTAAGGAGAGGTTGCCGACGCTTCGGTACTTATAGGGTTAGGGATCCGTATATTAACCGACGTTTTCGAAGTATCGTAAAGGGAATATAAACAGTTAAAGGGATAAGGGGGTTCTCGATAACGGCGGATTCGGAAGCCGGGAGGCTCTTCCCTAAGGGAAATGCCGGCTACGGACTAAAATAGCCGGGCGACGAGTAATCGGGGTAAGGGATCGATAAGTTTCTCGCCTTTAAAGACGGTAAGCCGTATCTGGGGCGGAGATAAGGTTTAATATTACCAGTAGGCGGGTAAAGGCGTAAGTTTCTATAATAAACTCTACGTAATGGCTCGTAAAGTAAGCGACTGGGATAAAGTAGTTATAAAGTTAAACAGGTTACTTTATAAGCGAGTTTAATAACTCGGACGATATAGGGTTAAGGAATCGGTTTGCCTTATTAAGTAGGATGATTTGATTAATTTAAAGGCCTGGTCTTATAAAGACTCGTATATTAAGAAAAACGACGGCGAAGAAATCACCTTACTTTTCAGGAAGCTGGTTATTACGGATTTACCGGTGGGTTTCGGGCTCGATAAATTCAGGCTTTTAATACGAAAGGAGTAGGGATAATTAAGGGGCGTTCCAGTTAGTAGTATATTAGTATAAGATAACGTGATTAGATCGAGTTAGTAATCTTAAAGGCCGAGAAAGAGATAAAGTCTACCGAATAATAATCAGCCGCGGCTTAAACGCGCTAGGATAGTAATCGGTCGGGAGAGAAGGGACGAAGAGCAGATAGAAGATTTCGCTAGTGTCTTAAGCAGTTTGGATAAGGAGTTTACTGAGAAAGAAAAGTTATCTTAGGAGTAGGAATAGTATACGCTTATCCTTTACGATAGGAAGGTATTTACCGTCCGGGAATTTTATAAAGCGTTTTACGATATAAGGACTTTACTGATATATACCTGTATAATTTATTATCGGAAGTTTAATACGGCGGAGCTGGAGGAGATTAATTAGGATTATTAAATAATAAGCCCTATTAAGAAGCGGGATAACTTACCGTTTAAGTGCGGTAAGTGCTTCCCCGTAAGGGAAAGGATTTTAAAGTGCGTAAATTACGTAAAGTATTTATAAAAAGGTACCTTATCCCCGGCGGGCCGGTTATACACCCGGTTAAGGTACGAATATATATTTCCGGACGAGTTAAAGGGTTTTACGCCGATCGAAGAGAAACTTATTACGTTAAATTCTTATTATAAGTTTATTACCAAGTATAGTTTATTAAATAGGTATAAATAAAGTATAAAATATTTAAAGCATATTAAGGGGTATATTACTATATTCCTTAATAACGTATAGGAGCTCGCGATAAACGTCCTACCTTATCCGTTATTAAAGGTAATGGATAAGATTTATATATCGTAATAAGGGTCGGAGAAACTAGTACCGAATAATCTCTCGGTACTCCTATCGGTATAGCGTCGCGTTATAAAAAGGGTATTAATATAATTAAAGAGGTATAATCCTTTATACGCTAATATCTATATCGATAAGGCCGAGATAAATAGCTGGGATACGTTATAATATAACGTGCCTTCCTAAGTTTATAATCGTTTGGAGCGGAACGAGCCGTCAGCGTGGGAGAAGGCGCGAATAGGTCAGGTCGTCCTACTAACGGAGCGTGGTCTGGAAAAGGAAGGTCTTATAAATATCCAGGAAGTCCTTATAACACTTAGTTAAGGATACGGTATAATAGTTAACGTAAAGGAGATAAAAAAACTTAATAATACAGGCGACGAAGATCGATTAGACGAAGTTAGGATAAATAACGCTGCCGTTCCTATTTACGAGATCAGCTCGTCTGGATTATTCGCTCTCGATGTATAGCCGGATGTCGCGGATGCGGAGAAGCTGCGGTACGCTTACGACGCTTTAGGCCAGAGCATATTCTCCGAGTAACGGGGAGGAAGCGCCTGCGCGGGATCAGCCGAGGTGCGGTATAAACGCACCTCCGAGCCTTATATTTTAATGTCTCGGGGCGGGGACTTTATTAATTCTTTTAACGTACGGTTCTTCGTAAAGACCTTCCCGACGTTATTCCCGGTCGGGAATAAAGGCCTACGGTAAGCGGAAGAGAGTATCGTAGATATAGTAAATAGTATAAATATAACCCTTAAGGCGGAGGCTAGGATATAGAGTTTAATTTCTTCCCGGAATATAAGCTTAAAAGCTTAAGTACGCGTAATACTCTAGCGCTATAACGGTTATTTTACGATATACCACGTCTTCTCGTTCCTCGTCTTTAATATAAGGGTTCGGTCGAAAAACCGTCGTATTAATATACTTAGCGTAACGAGGAAGAACTTTCTAAGGGTCGAACGTATAATACGTTCGCTAAGCGTAAAAAGGTTAGAAGCGGCTAAGGTCGAATTAAAAGCTTCCGGGAAATTTACCGACGAGGGTATTAAGAAGCTGCTAAAAAGCTTATCGCTATACGGGTTTCGTCAGCTAATATCTAGGGAGAATCGCTTAAGTATACGGCGAAAGATTAAGTCCCTTATAATTCGGTACGGTATCCCGGCCATTTAATTCACGCTTAACCCGAACGATATTACGAACCCGATAAAGCTAAGGCTAATAACGTATTAAGACCGCGAATCAGGGGAAACTAAGGCCTTCTTAACGAGCCTCGACCTAATATATAAACGGATACGACTAGTAATCTCGGACCCTCTCAACTTAATAATATTCTTTTATAAGGAGATCTTTATATTTTTTAAGTATTATATGAAAATAAAGGAGGAGTCGGTGTTTAAGCGTATTAATTAATACTTTAAGGCCGTAGAGACGAACGAGCGCGGGGCGCTTTACGTATACGGACTCCTTTAGCTCTAGGGAAATATACACTTAAGTTTTATATTTAAAGATATATAAGGGGAGGGCCAGGAGGTATATCGTAATTAGGTTATTTAATACGTAAACAGCGTCTTTACGGAGGTTAGTTTATTACGTAGCCCCTTCCCCGCCCGATAAAGCTATTTAACACGGCCTGAATTATTTAAAATCTCGATTAAAAGGCATCGTCGGCCGTTTAAGCGGAGAGGTTAATAACGTCGGATATATCGCCGCTGTTATAAAATAGCCACTAATTCGCAGCCGCATTCGACGAGGAGGTTAACTTTTGTACCGGGGCCATTTAAATATACACTTATAGCTTAACTTGCGTAAAGTATTCCATCGGGAGAAAGGGAAGGAACCGTAACCTCTACCGGTTTAAAGCGCCTTAGAAATTAGTCGAGAACATTACGTTTATAAAAGACGGAGTGTTACAGATCCGGCGCGGTTATAATATAGTGAACCGCTGGAATAAGGCTATCGCGATAGGGCTGCGGTATAATTATAATATATCGTTTATTACGATATAGTGTAAGATTATAATTATAATCTTTTACGTAACGAATTATATAATTAAGGTTAAGGATCCGGTCTGGAAACGTATAATAATAGCGGCAGAGGTATTCCCCGTCCTTAACGACCGGATAATAGGGGATTAAGCAGATACCGCGCAGGGTATTAATAAAGCCGATAAAAGGGAGAATAGGATACGGTAGTTTTTAATAAAGGTTACGAATCGGATCTTTACGGAGCGGGTTTTATCGTAAGTAAAGGTCGTCTCTTATTTGCTAAGCTACCCGACGGAGTTCGTAAATAATAATACCTGGACGTTTCTGAATATGTCTTCTCTCTACTGGCAGATCTTCCGGTAGTGGCCGCACCTACGGTAAAGCGCGAGCGGTACGGAAAGTGTAAACGAGTATACGGAGGAGACGATCCTATTAGAAGAGGCCGGGTAGAAAATCTCTTTTATACAGGTATATTAATACCGCGGTAGACTCTTATAAGGCTTTTCGTTTTATAATTATATATCTGTAATCAGATTAAAGCGGAAGGGTAAAGTTACGGCTGCGTAGAGAGAACTTTAATTTAATAATACCTAGCCGCCCTTACGTAAGTGGGTGTAAGAATTACGGAAACCGGGTAAATATACCGTCGTTTACCTAAACGGTTACCTGAGTATAGATTTTAATGAAGAAAAGGAGACTTATTATAAGGTAATTATATAATATCTTACCCTCTTTATCCCGTAGGAGTCGTTCTTATCTGAAATATAAGGTGATATTAATACTATTTAGGAGAGAAGAAGAAAGGACCTGTCCCGGAAGGTGTCGTTCCTCGCAGAGAATATCTAATTGCTTCGCCGGTCCGCTGAAGACGTGAAGCGCGATGTTAAATAGTAAGCTACCTTATCCGGAGAGCCCGACTTTACGGCCGACGCGGACGAGTCGGGTATAACCGAAGGCGATAAAGGGTTAAAAGTAACGTACCGATCAGATAATATCGGTAATATAATTCGCCTTATTAACGTTTTAAGAAATACGGTTAAAAGTAATTAGATTACGGCCGGATCGAAAGAGATTACGATAATAATATAATAATTATACCGATTCCAGGTAATAGCTTTATATTTAACGGACGAATTATATATTACGATAGTTCTAAAGTAAGGGCTAAAGATATTAAGCGTCTTAAGACGTTCGTATTAAGGCGTAAGGATACCGGGATAAGAGTAAGTTAAGTCTATTAAGTCGTAGTAAATAAGCGTCTTTAAGGAGAGGAAGAGGATAATTTAAGGGATATAAAACCAAATACCTAATAATAATACGACTAGTTATAATACGGCTATATATAATATATTAAACGGTTTCGGTAAGGACGACGTTTATATTACGGCTATAAATTCGGAAAGTCTTAACCGCGATATAAGCCCGTCGATAAGCATCCGATTTGGTCCGGTTACGTCGTTTTCGGAGGCGGGTAAGCGGCTAGCCGAGTCGTTCACGCTTAACCGAAAACAGAGCACGGGCTTCCGAATAATATGCCGCCAACTGGATCGAGTACGATGCGACGAGCGGGGGACTCCTTAACTCTACCAATTCATCGGAGGCGAGGGCGGCACCGGGAAATCTCGGATCATTAAGGCTCTCGGGGAGCTGTTTACAAGCAGGGGGATATCGTACCGTCTGCTAATAACGGCGACGTCGGGAATTACAGCTGCCAGGATTAACGGCGTTATTATTTATTTAGCGTATAACTTCTTTAAAAATAACTTACGCGTAAGCTTTAATAAGGATATCGACGGGGTTAAAATAGCGAACTCGGTAGATTTATATATCGATAAATAGGTTAGGATAAATTAGTTAGAGAAATACCTATTAATTATCGACGAGGTTAATATACTCGGAGCGCGGACCTTATACGCGGTGAACGAGCAGTTTTATAAGCTCCGAGGCTATACGTAAAACTTCGGCGGAATCCTTATTATCCTCTTTTACAGGGACTTCTACCAGTTCCGCCTTATATAAAAGAGGTTAATTATCCTCCTTAATATAACTATTTTATAAAACGAAGAAAAATCGTTCAGGACCGAATAAAGGTATTAATACGATAAAGTATACGCTTTATGGAAGAAATTTACCACCGTAATTATACTGAACGAGTAAGTCCGTGCCGCGGGAGATATACGATTATAACGGCTATTAACTCGAGTCCGCCGAGGTATTTAAGACTAGTTTAATATCGAGTTACTAAATAGCACGTATTATTAGGAGGGAAAGCGGATCTTATAGGAGTCGGGTATTACGGTAGTGACGCCGCTGAATAGGAATCGATAGAACCTGAATATCGAGGCGGCGTTATCTTTTTAAAAACAGTGGCAAGCCCCGCTTCGAATATTTATCTCTAAGCATAAGTGGAAAGACGGCCGGCCGACGGAGGAGGAGGTACTTATAATCCTAAGCTACGGGGATAATAACGTTATACTAGTCCCGGCCATCTTTATATTCGTCCCCGATATACCCGTCGTCGTAAATTAAAACACTTATTAAGGCCTTAAGTTAGTAAATAATACTAGTTATACGGTATTAAATATTATCCTTAATAAAGCGTATTTAAGTTATCGAGTCTCTACCGATATTATCTTTTACTTTAATCCGCCGGCGGGGATTTTTCTAACGTCCGAGACGACGGAAAACTTCCACTTCGTTAATATATTAGCCGGTACTATCCTTTTAACGCTTATAAGCATTAAAATAAAGTGCTAAAGGAAGCGGTTATAATAATAAAACGACGTCGTCCGTAAGGGATTACCGTATACGGCGGCGTTCGTTTATACGGATTATAAGGTATAAGGTAAGACTTTAAATCGGGTAACACTCGAATTATAGGGAATTAAAACGATAAATATTAATAAATAAGCTATTCCCAGTTAATACGACCCGTATAACTTATATATATAATTATCGCGGTATCCGTTACTCGACGGCGTTATACTCTTATATAAGGCGAGAGAGAGGGACTTTATAAGTAATAAGGTGCCTGATAATATAATCGCTATAAAGGAGAGGTTAGAATTACTAAGCGAGGCGACGATTAAGGATACGGGATCTTAGGACTAGATAAAAGGATAAATAGGGAAAATCTTAAACTTTTAAGGATTAGGAAAACGAAAGATTACTCGATAAACTTAACACGGGGAGAAAAAAAATCGAAAAGTCGCGCAAATGGCGCGAGGACACGGAAGCATAAGCACAGTAAATTTTTTAGCGCTCTCACCTGATTTGGCACCTGATTTTGTTCATTCTGACGAGTCGATATTTTAACGAGTCGATGTGGGTCTTCGTTCGGGGGGTTCGGCATAAGACCTTTCGTCTCTCCGTTCGTTCCTCACTTCGTTCCTCAAGGCACAAAACGGTATTGCATTAATATATTAATCCCTAATTGATTCCTCAATTCCCATATCGCCCAATCGCTTCTTCTGTGACAGTCCCAGACCCTGGCTTGAGTACGAGTATGGAAAGAGAATAACTGAAGAACTTTCGCCACTCTAGAGGCCTTGACAAGGGATACAAACTGCTTTCCTATACCTTGAAACTTACTCACCAGTGTCGAAGTAACTTGATGCGTGCGCAGCGGATGATATATCTCGCTGTTTATGGCAGAGATGTTCCCCCTTAGCAATGCGTACATATGGATTCAGGCCGACACCTGTAAAGGGGCACAAAAGTCTTACTAGTTCTCGCTTGCATATCAGTGATTGCTTTTTTCTTCATGTGTATATGTCTGCTTAATATGATTCTTGGCTATGAGTATGGGAAAAGTTTGTAGTGAAAATACTTCAACGAACGTCAAACGTCTTGCGTTTGATTCTAATCTACATCCGGTACCGTACCTGGGTTTCTCTCCTTGGGTTGATGAGGACGCCACAACCCCTATTATCCCTCCCTTTTGCTCTGGTTGCACTGCTTGGCGAGCAGAATCAGCCTAATCCTCTGATGTAGGTATCAAGCGTGAGGCGAGTAGAAGTTAAGAACTTAAATGCGGTAAGAAGACTTTACGTTTGAGAAAATCTCGAGATTCGACCTAATTACCTTTTGGATTTGGACTCATGGTCTGCTAATCAAAATGAGCAATGAGGCAATGTTCAGATCAGACCGGGATGACTCCTAGCTTTGGGGTTTTGATAGCAGGCAAGATATAATTACATGAACCCATCCTTGGAAAAATTCCAAAATGGGGGATTATAGTGAAAATAAAGGTGACAGAAGGCCTTAGTGCTTGAAGGGAGAGGCTTGATCTCGTTTCCAGGCCTGGAAACCCGCCCGAGGCTTGAATTCATAATTACATCAATTCACAAGTAATCAAGTAGTTGTAGCTCTACAAGAAGGGATGGACCATGGTCGATATACTGACGTATTCATACCAATGCGCAATTGCCTAGTGCTAGCTAACTAGATGACCCCTTGTTTCATCTTTCCAAGATGCTGCTTCACCTACTCCACCTAGACACTAAGACATATCGGCCCAAATGACTATCCTCACCAACTACTAGGCCCGAGTCTAATACTTCGGGACCACCCCATCAACAACTGACTCGCCCTCATCCACCAGCCCCAGCGCCTCCCTTCGGGTGGGCGCGTCCGGGTCGAAGAAGGGCCTCTCGGCCAGCGAGGTGACCCTGGTGCCGTGGCGCGGGTGCCTCCCGCCGTAGTCCCAGCTGGCGTTGTGGATGGTGACGCGGTTGTCCCAGAGGGCGCTCGTGCCGGGTGTCCAGCGGAAGCGCACCTGGATGTCCACGTTGTGCTCGTACACGTCGCACAGGTAGCCCAGGATGAGGTCGCTCTCGGCCCGGTCCAGGCCCACGATCCGATCCGTCATGGCCCGGTTGACCCAGAGCGCCTTCCAGCCCGTGGCCGGGTGCACCCTGACGAGCGGGTGCGTCCGCTCGATGTATCGGGGCCCCTCCTCCGGGCGGTCCCGGTCCAGGTAGGGGTGCGCGGACCGGTAGACGGCCTGCTTGCCGTCGATGAGGCGCCGGAACCCGGGCGAGAGCTTCTCGTAGGCCGCGTACCCGCTCGCCCAGAGCGTGTCCCCGCCCGTGGGCGGCACCGTGTCGTTGTGCAGGTGCGTGATCCCGGCCGGCTGCAGCTCGTGCACCAGGTCCGTGTGCCACCTGGAGGCGCCGCCGGGCCGCCGGAAGTGGGCGGGCCGCTCGGTCGCCTGCAGGTCCGGCCAGATGACGGTCACGCCGGGAAGGCCGGGCACCTGGGGCACCTGGGGGTGCACCTCGGGCACGCCGTAGTGGCGGCCCAGGTCGAGCTGCTGCTGCGGGGAGAGGTCCTGGTCGCGGAAGAAGACGACGCTCCGCTCGGCGATCAGGAGGGCCAGCTCGTCCCGCTGCTGGTCCGTTAGGTCCTTGAGCTGGATGCCCTCGATCTCCGTGCCGATGTGGGTGGTCAGGTCCGTGACCTTGGTGGCCGCCGAGAGGAGAGAGCTCTTGGACTTGTCCTTGGCCCGGGCGCCGGCGTCCACGTGCTCCCACTCCTGGCCCCGGATCTTGTAGACGTCCTGGAGGTAGAGCGGGCGGGAGGGCCGGTAGGGGTAGCCCTGAGAGAGGTCGATGCCGGCCTTTTTGAGGCGGGCGAGGGTTGGCTCTGGGAGGCCGAGTGTGTCCTTGATGGGAGGGGCGACGTCCACGATGGACTCATCAATGGGAGCGGGCGCCATGGTATGATGAAGGGGTTGGTTAGGGTGGTTAGGAAACTTATTCTTGGCTGCCAAGGGTAGGTAGGGTCGGGGTGGGAAATGGGTAGAGAGGTGGGATGTGGGGAGAATCGAGGGATCTTGGTGCGACTTGGTTGATTTTCGGCTGACTGGCTCTTGGCTGTGTAAGTGGCGTTGAAGACTACCTAGTCTGAACCTCTTTCTTGACGAATGCAGGGGCTATCTTATGTTCTTGTAAGATATATCATATCTCCGGACAGACCCTCTTATCATGGTTATCTGGTGCATCCTGCTATCACCATGCGTGATTCGGTATGAGGGGTTTGGGACTTGAACCGATCGAGTCTGTCCTGATTGTCTGGATTACCAATTCAACATGCAGGCTGCAGAGCAGCTCTAACGCCATCGTTGGGGAATATGATGCTAGCTGAGACGCGTTGTAGATTGCGGGGTAGCCGTGAAAGTTGGAACGGCTCCAGTGAGACAGGCGTTGATGTGATTGATGTGATCGACGCGATACTACCCACCTCATACAATTTTACTCCCTGACCATTGACCCTTCGTCCCATCCACTTCATAATAAGATGGCAATAATGCAGTATCCATTCTCGTGCGGCTGTTGACTCGTCTATCATCCGTAACGCACACGCTGGTCTGTCAGACTTAGGAAATTTCCACCGATGATAACAGATGCATACAGACATCCAACCCTCGAGCTCCGCAGCCTGGGTGTGAGTGAGTGAGTGTGTGTGTGTGTGGTCGCGAGACGGGTGAGACAATTCTATAAGACGGGAGAAGAGGGACTGGTTTGGGTCGCATAAAGAGTGGGTGATAAGCCATGACGCAATACTTCCAGGATCTTGACGCGACGAACACACACGCACTTACATGACCGTGAATATCGCAGGATTGACTTCCTGGCTTCTTGTTCACCTCCACATCCCAGCTTGCATGGTGGGGGACTGGGAGTCTGTAGAGCTAGGTAGAGTGAGCCCCTTGATGATTCGGGCGACAATTGACAGTTGATGGTTGACGGTTAACACAGCGTGGGGGTGTCATGAGGACGGGAGGAACTGATATCAATTTTTAAATAACTTCAATATCAACCCCTCTGCACTCCTAATTCTCGATGGAGCCGAGATGAGTAGTAGCCGCATGCATTCCTGGGACATCCACCAGACCACCATAGTACCAGTTGCCCTCACCCATCTGTACCGAATATACCACCCTCCATTGACAAGTCCAGCCCAGTGTCCCTGACGATCCTGCAGTTGACGGCACATTACACAATGGCACTCATAGACGAGCGTCACGACCCTACCAAGGTCGCCACCGTCGGGATCCAAGAAGATGCAAAGGGGTCGGGAGGGGACACCAAGTTGGTTAACGAGATCAAGGCCGGGAGGCGCGGCTCCGACTCAGCCGCCTCCGCATCATCGCCCGAGGTCGGTAGCACGGACCGTGCCGCCGCCGTGGTTGCTCAGAAGCCCAAGCGCACATGGCGCTCGCACCTCTGGGACACCTTCGACAAGCCCCCCGAAGAGCGGCGCTTCCTCTTCAAGCTGGATGCCATCGTGCTGACGCTCGCCTCGCTCGGCTACTTCATCAAGTACCTGGACCAGGTCAACGTCAACAGCGCCTTCGTCTCCGGCATGAAGGAGGACCTGAACCTGCAGGGCAACGAGCTCAACTACATGGTCGCCTGCTGGACGGTCGGCTACGTCATCGGCGAGATCCCCTCCAACATGCTCCTCACCCGCGTGGCGCCCTCGATCTGGATCCCGACCTGCGAGGTCGTCTGGTCCGTCCTGACCATCCTGCTGGCCAAGTGCCAGAACGCGCAGCAGGTCTACGTGCTGCGCTTCTTCATCGGCCTGGCCGAGTCCGCCTTCTACCCGGGCATGCAGTACGTGATCGGGTCCTGGTACCGGCGCGACGAGCTGGCCAAGCGGAGCTGCATCTTCCACGCCTCGGGCGCCATCGGCACCATGTTCTCGGGCTACCTGATGACGGCGACCTACACGCTCAATGACGTGCACGGGTTCAAGGGCTGGCAGTGGCTCTTCATCATCAACACCGTCATCTCCCTGCCCATCGCCCTGTCCGGCTACTTCTTCTTCCCGGACGTGCCCGAGATCACCAAGGCCTGGTGGCTGACGGAGGACGAGATCGCGCTCGCGAGGAGGCGGATGCAGCTCGAGGGCAGGGCCGACCGAGCCCCCTACACCAAGGCCAAGTTCAGGAAGATCTTCACCAGCTGGCACATCTATGCCCTGAGCGCCTTGTACATCTTCTTTAACAACGGCGCGGGCTACGGCGGGCAGCCGGCCTTCCAGCTGTGGCTGAAGAGTGAGAAGTACAGCATTGCGGCTGTGAACTCGGTATGCACATCCGCCCTCAACGCAGCAGCTCAGCGCTTGTGGTTCCCATTGGCCATTCTGCCGCCGCTCACCCCAAAGAACCATGGGCTAACACAGTAGAAACCATCAAACCCCACGGAGGTCAGTACCCAACAATCGCATCGGCCATAGCTGTGATATTCACATTCATCTACGCCTGGACCTCGGACGGCCTCTTCAAGGGCGCCCGCTGGCCGCCCATCGTCTTCGCGGGCACGCTCAACATAGTGACCTTCAGCTCCCTGGCGGCCTGGGACATCCCGGTCGGCTGGAAGTGGTTCTGCTTCCTGTTCGGCTCAGCCAGCGGCGGGATCTCTGGCCTCACCTTCGCCTGGGCCCACGAGATCTGCTCCGATGACAACGAGGAGCGCGCCCTCGTGGTGGCGAGCATGAACGAGATGGCCTACGTCTTCCAGGCCTGGGTCCCGCTCCTCATCTGGCAGCAGGTCGAGGGGCCCCGGTACAGGAAGGGCATGATCACCATGGTCTTCGTGGCCGCCGCCCTCATCGGCACCGCCTTCCTGATCCGCCACCTGCATGCCAGGGAGAAGGCGGCCAAGTCGAAGGAGAGGGGGGAGGGGCTGCAGGAGGCCTAGGCTGGCTGGCGGGGAATGCCGATTTTGTGGCAAAGATGTAGCGTTGCGGGCGCGGCTTGGTTGAATTTCTGGTGAGAAGATGTTGGTTCTCTGACGCCTTAGACGCCTTAGATGCCTTAGAAGCTCGTAACGGATGGACTACAGTGCTGCCACATGGGCCTACTCAGGGGCAGTCCAACTGTGTGTTGGAACGCAGCGCTCTCAGGGGGGCAGTGTCCCAGTGATATTATCAACCACAGCGTAAACAATTAAACCCATAAGAGACCGATTCTTTGCCTGATAGTGAATATTTCGAGCGAAAGAACTTCGATTGCCCATATGGGAGCATAACGTACCGGACCCTCTGCTTGCTACCGCCTACCGCCCATTTCCTTCGCCGGTGCGCTGTCCCGCGGCCCTCTTCCTATCTGCTGTGAATTCGGTCACGACTCTGGGGGTCTTTCGGCGCTCGGTTTCGGCATCAGCGATTTCCAATCTATGTGTCCCCCACGCAACGCGAACCCCAAAAAGGTGCGTTCAACCCGAGCCGAGGTCTAAGTCTTGACTGGACCTCCAGGTTCTCTGGATTCCTGGCTGGGAGCACGTAATGCGGGGTGGGGATCACCTCACTACCTAGGTAGTCACTACCACGGCACCCGCACCACCACATCTGCGGCGATAAGGAATATTTGTCGGGTCAAAAAACCAGCCGCGAATCGCGATTGCATAGCTTGGGAGCGACTTTTGGATCCTCTATGGCGAGTCCTAACTGTTCCATAATTATCGTACCATTTTTCTCATTGTATTAAAAATCCAATCGGCCAGGTTTGAGCAGAGTGCCAGAGTCTCCAGCATGCATCATGTCGGTGGGCAGACACACCAGACGCTTGCTGATATTGCCACCCCTGAGCCCCTGAGCTAAGTTTGATGGTGCAAAAATTGGACGCCCGCTGCAAGCTCGAGTAGCTTTAACTCTATGGCTGACACCGCAAACTTGCAGTTTGGAAGCAATTGAGACATGTGCAGTACATGTACAGCCATAGCCATGTCTTCTTCTTCTGGCCCTCCATTCTCCGCCTCCGGAGGAATGCTTCCTCTGAAACGATACCAAGATGTGGCAGTGATAGGAGCGGGGATTAGCGGCGTCGCGACGGCGGCACACCTCATCCGCCGGGGCCTCAACGTTACCGTCTTCGAACGGTCCGACGTTGCGGGCGGCGTCTGGCATTTCGACCCCAGGGCACCTCTCGAGCCACCCTATCCCAATGAACACCCTCCGCCACCGAACAGACGCCCACAACCACACCCACACGCCAGAGGTGAGGACAGCGTTGACCTCGGGGCGGCATCGCTCCTGCACGCTCCGCCATCGCCCTGCTACGCGGGGCTCAAGAACAACGTCCCCACCTCGCTCATGCGGAGCGTGCTCATGGGCTGGCCGGAGGGCACGGAGGAGATCATCAGCCAGCGGGGGCTGGAGCAGTACATCCAGGACCTGGCCGTGCACACCGGCGTCCAGGACAGCGTGCACTACCACACGAGGGTCGACGATGTGTGGAAGGAGGCCCCGCGCTCGGAGAAGTGGAACGTGCGGACCACAACGCTGCTGGCGGGAGGGTCTGTCGGCGGCGAGCCGGCTGGGGGCGGTGGGAGTCCGGCATGGCTGGAGAAGGAGTGGCAGTTCGACGCCGTGGTCGTGGCCAGCGGGCACTACCACGAGCCGAAAGTGCCCGACCTCCCCGGCCTGAGCCTCTGGAAGAGCCGCTTCCCGGAAGCGGTCATCCACTCCAAGGCGTACAGGACGCCGGGCAGGTGGCGGGACAAGGTGGTGCTGATCGTGGGCGGCGGGGTCTCCGCGAACGACATCGCGCAGGAGCTGCACGGCGTGGCCAGCAAGGTGTACGTCTCCTCGCGCGGGGGTCCGTGGGACCTCCCCGTGCCCGAGACCTCCGTTGCTGTCGGCGGCGTTGCCGAGTTCGTCGTCGCCCCGTCGTCATCGTCGGCCGCGGTGTCGGGGGAGGTAGGCGAGGTCAGATGCCAAGACGGCAGTGTGCTTCGCGACGTCGAGCGGATCATCATCGCGGCTGGATACCTCACATCCTACCCCTTCCTGCGGGGCCTCCAGGACCCGTCCCTCGGCCCGGGGGAGGCCACCGATGAGGTTATTGTCACCGGCGAGGGGATCCTGACGCACAACCTCCACAGGGACATCTGGTACATCCCGGACCCGACCCTCGCCTTCGTCGGCGTGCCGTTCCACGTTTCGACCTTCTCCCTCTTCGATTTCCAGGGCGAGGTCGTCTCGAGCGTGCTTGCGGGGCAGGCCAGATTACCCCCGGGAGAAACCATGCGGAGGGAGTACGGCGAACGGAAGGCGCGGGCTATGGCCGCAGCGGCAGAGGCCGGAGCAGGAGGAGCAGGGGCGAGGAAGGGGAACCACCTCAGGGGCTTCCACAGCTTGATGGGGAAGGACGTGGCCTACATGGACGAAATACGAGAGTGGATCAATGAGGAGGCAGTGAGGTTCGGCTTCGAGGAGATGCCCGGCGTGGACGAGGCGTGGCTGGCTAAGTACGAGTCCTTCAAGGTGGCGGTAGCGATAAGGCGGGGGCTGGTGGCCCCCGAGGAGCTGCCGGTGGCGGAGCAGCCTGTCGAGGTGACGGAGATCGAGGTACAATCGGAGCCGCTTGTGGTCACTGCTAGTGCGTGATTATCACCTGGGATGGACGGGAGATGAGCCTCTGATGCTGGGGTATAACTGGGTAAGAGCGTGTGAACTTGTATGGGGCTGGTGGTTGTAGTGGTTTGGCCTTACTCTAGATTGTCTGGTTTCTCGGCAACCAAGCAAGTAATGATCAGTGAGAAAGAGATGAAGCATTGAGCAGAGAAGAACAATCGGCGTCTAGATGATCTCCTGGTACATAAAAGCTACTCCCTGGGGCGTTACGGTGCATTCTATCATCGATGGGAAAGTGGTAGGGCTACGGAATGGGACGCACTTCAAGTCACTGCCCTGGTTTCGGTTGATCTACCTAGCTCTTAATTACCTAATTACCACGAATCACCAGGGGACAGGGTGGGATTTGTCTCGAACTTCAAACTTAGTTCTCTTCTTGGGAAAGCCAATGCAGGAACACCAAACTCTCAAGGAACTCAGGTGCCAAGCACCAACCGCTCATTCTGTCGCCCGGTCAGACCTGACATGACTAGAGCTGCCCTGCGTGGCCTAGGCCGCTTAGATATGAAGCCCATTCTATTCGGCAAAATGTACCTCGGTCGGTAGTCTGTAAACGTTGAATCATCCGCTCCCTGAGGGTCTCTAACAATCTCTCCGAGATCCTTGACCTCGGTAAAACCCCTGAAATAGGACTCCCAACTGCTTAGGTTTTCTACTTGCTGCCAAGACTCTCTCGCCCGGCTGTGTCGCTGAAGGTAGGTCCCCATCTTTTCCTGGTAGAGCACATCGCGCTTGGCGAACCATGTACCCCCTTTGGCAGCCGCAAGGGCCCGTTGGTATGCAAGATGTGCCTCATTTTGGGCAGTCTCCAGCTGTTCGGACGCGACGCGGCACCAATCAAGAGTGGCGTTGTACTCGCTGGCAAGTTCCCCAACGCGGTCCATTAGGAATGTATGCTCCGGGTTTAGTCGTAGGCAGCACTGAATTCTTTTGCGTGCTGTCTCCGTCGACTCGCAGATTCTTTTCTCTTCGCGACTGAATTCCTCTGCACTGTAGGGTGGCCCCCGCAAATCGGGGAATGCATTTAACTTTAGCTTTGGTTTTGACTCTGACTCCGATGCGTGATCGAGGTCGGGCTTCGGAAACACGGTGGTCATTTCACTGGAGTCAAGGCTCACGCAAAGTGTTATTCATTGACTTGGTGTGTTGATTCCGGTATGGGATGGCATTTATGACTTTGATTAAGAAAGAGAAAACCGCAAGAGAAGAGTAAGAGAAAGATGACATGTTATATTCGAACAAGACTATGGGGGACTGCTAAGGCAGTAGTAATAGGGATGATCGTATCAACATTTTCTAAACAAAGAGCAAAACTTCAAACAAAGGGCCTTTGTCAGCATAATTAGGGCAAAGACTTAGGCTTGGGAGATGGTATTATCGTGTAGGACAAAGACCTCATGGATTCATCTCTGCGTGACGTGGTAATTAATTAATAGGTAAGGCGATGAAGAACCACCGCACTTCTTGTGGACTTTCTGTCGTGACTAATTACGGGTGTGCAGCGTCAAGTTTTGCAACGTGCATGTGGTGTAGACTTCGGGGGGCCTAATTCAGGGAACAAGGCTTTATAGAACGGCGTAAAGTTGAGATGTTTTGGCCAATTGCCGTAGGTTGCCATTTCAGATTTGGAGCTATCAATCCGAAGCCTCAGCGTGCGACTTTCAACCCCAGTAGCTTCTTCATCTCTGCCCAAGCCTTGACCGCACGCCTATGCTGCTCAACATAGATGATCTTTTTCTCTAGATAACCCTGTTCGTGTCGAGCCATGAATTCGTCGTCCGTAATCTTGAAGGCCGAATCATATGCCATGAATGTCGCGTACTGATCAATTCGCAGTTGTTGGTCTACGGACTTCAGCCTTTCTAGACACGCCTTGGCGGGGGGCGAGGTAAGCGCGTGCCGCCACCTTTCCTGCTCTAGCGCACAGTCCAATGGGCTCCCATCGAAAGGGTAACTACGTAGATCTGGGAACCACTCGGTCATCCTGGGATGTTGTAAGATATGGAGATTCTGTTTTTGTGTCCGAAGTTCGTTTATGCAAGTATAATATGGGTGTCTCGTGGGTTTGATCGGGTTGCAAATTAGGATACAACCAACTCAGAACGGGAATGCGGCCCGGTTTTAAGGGTTTAACCCTCCTTAAACCCAAAGAAGAAAGAAGTGGCTAGACCACATACAAACGATTTAAACAAAGAAAACATGCTTCCAGGAACCAGATATACCATTATCTGTGTTCTAAATATAGAGAAGCACAGCTGTGATACCCATTATTTGATTAGGTACGTATTGAAGTACAGTGACGCGGTAGTCTGGATGGGCGGCGAGGGTAGGAGAATGGCGACTAGCAATGGGGCCTATGAGTCGGCAGGATTGCGCGCAGTGTCAGAAAGCGGAACCGAGCCTTCAACTCAATCTCTTTTTTAAGCTGTGTACTAATCGAAACGATCAAACACCTGCTTCTTAAAAAGATTGCCAGAATCGGGAGACTGGGACGCTAGGGACGTCTGGATTTGCGATATGCGATACGGGTGCAGAACCCGGCTCGAATTTGCAGAACACTAGCCGACGCCGTCTCCGCGACTCTGCAGTCCCTCCTGGCACTCCGGCCAGACTCCGGCCAGACAACTTGGAGAGGGCACCCTAGTGTAGGTGTAGTCTATCCGTAGGAGCTTGCAACTGGCTGCTGTGCATGGAGCTATGTCCCGTATGTAGGTACCCCCAACTGTCACAAAAGGGGCGACCGATCTGGCAAATACGGATTACAGGAGACAGAACCAGGATTGCCAAGTGCCAACAGATCGCTTTCTCTCAATTTCAGCTTTGCACAAAACTAAACACCAAACCAAAATTGGCCCACGATACTCCCCAGACAAGGATGCAGTTTAGCTGAAGTGCGATGCAGCATGAGCATGTAAGCGCTAAGAACCGTCAAAACGGCGTCTCCGTCCAGGCGTCCACTCACAGCGAGCCAAATCGCAGCCCTAGCAAGGGCTTTCTCCGCCCTTACCATGTCGGCGGGTGGGTGGCTGACAGGGGGTTGGGAGAAACAATCTTGGTTCCCATTTGTACGCATACGGAAATTTTAATTTTAACTGCCTATGTACCCCCAGATGTCCCCTGCGGCGGTGGTTGTGGCGTTCCCCCATTTGCCTGCTTCTTGCACGGTGCAACTCAAGTCACAAGGCTGCCTGTCTGAGGTGAAATATCTTCCTCACTCTCCCTGAAACCGTAGGAGGAAAGAGGAAGACGGTCAGCCCTAGACAGCGACGACGATGCCGGCCAACAACATATTCCGCTTGGCTGCCCTCCTCGGCGCTGTATGCCATCTCGCAGGCGCCGCGCTCGTCCCGGTGCAGCCACGCCAGGGATGCAGCTCTGACAATTGTTTCCGGGCTTTGAACAATAAGGCGAGGGAGGGCAGTGTGTACAGTTTCTGCACCTCGCTACTGTCAACCTCGCTGCCCGCCACCGCCACGGCCGGGATCCCGTCCTATCTTGCCAACTGCGGCCCCTCTTCGTTCGTCTCGAGGCTCTCGAGCGCGTGCCCGTGCTTCCTCGCCACGGCGACGTATGGATCCACAACCACGACGGGGACAAGCACCAGCACCAGCACGAGCACAACAAGCACGAGCTCCACACCCACAACCAGCAGCGAGAGCACGACCGTATCTTCCACCGCATCTTCGATGGCGGACACCTGCTCCGGCCCGGCCGTGACGACGACACTGACCGTCAGCGTCACGCTCCCCGGCGCGACCTGCACGGCAAGCACGAGCACAACGAGCCTCCCCGGCTCGACCTCGACCTGCTCCGCCACAACCGTCACCGAGCCCGGCCCGGCCATGACGGTCACGGCGCCCGGGACCGTCGTGACCACCCCTGGCCCGACCGTGACCGTGACGGCCCGCCCCCCTGCCAGGTCGTGCGCGCAGCCGGTCGACGACGCGTCCTTCGAGGGCGTCGGCCCGGGCCTGTACCCCTGGGCCTTCGGCAAGGGCGGGCCGGGCCAGGGCTGGCCCGTCGGGCAGGACGTGGTGGGCGCGCCCGGGTCGCGCTTCCCACCGGGCTCGGGCGGGCGGCCACGCTCGGGCTCCGTGGCCGTCGAGCTCGTCGTCACGGCGAACGGCGGGGCCGCGGCGGGGGACTTCATCCGCCTCTGGCAGGCCCTCAACCCCTGCGCCGGCGGGGGGCCCTATCGGCCACGCCTGTGGTACGCCACGGACGTGCGGGCGGCGGGCGGCGGCACGGTCAGCTTCCGCGTCACCATCTACACCGTCTCGGCGGGCAACCCGGGGGCCGTCCCGACGCTCGCGTACAACAGCTTCAGGACCGTGTCGGCCGTGACGCCCTCGGCCTGGACAGAGGTCGTCTTCGACGTCTGGTCCTCTGCCGCGGCCGTGTCGGCGGTCATGTACCTGGACATCCAGAGCAGCGTGAGGGACCACATCCTGTGGCTGGACGACATCACGCTGCCGAGCGGGACGGGGTAGTCAAATTGCTACGCTGCAGGTTCGTTGGGATCCCGGCTCTTTGTGAGATGAGTTCGAGCGAGCTGGGTGGAAGGGAAGCTGAGGAGGCAAAATCGAGGTAATATTTAGTGCGATAAACAGATCTTTCATAATAACACACCCCCTGCTGCATTCGGCCCGGGCATTCTGTGTCAATATTGGCAGTGGCAACTCTTTGTCCCTCTTTTGTCCCTCTTTATACAACCTGTCGATTCAGCCCCCTTCTAGAGTTGCTAGTGTCGCGTGATGGCATCGGTCTCGGAACACTCTAGTCTCAGTTTCTCCAACTCGAGGGTCCATCTTCGATAACGCTCATGGCAATCTACCTAGGCAGGCACCCGCCCTCATAGTAACCAAAGTTACAAAATTCTTTCTAGGAGGCATGACTCCCCTTATTACCTACTTTATACCTACATAAACGCCATAACTTTTGGTGAAATTTATGAGAAATAATTAAGGGAAATGCTTCATTCTAGAGGACTGGACACACTTACCTCAGAATTATTTGGGAGGACAGACAGCACGATCCCCACCGTCCAGTGTCCCACCCTGCCGAGGAGGTGCAGCCCCGCGGCCAGCGGCGGTAGGGACGGGTCATCATCCTCGATGGCGGAGAGGCGCTCCAGCAGGCGGGCCCGCTCGGCCTCGTGTGCCTCCTGCGCACGCATCCACCGGCAGTTCCAGGGTATGTCCCAGGGGTACCCGCGCTTGCCGGGGAACCAGTCCCAGGTATTGACGGGGCAGAGGTACACGGCGGGCGTGGAAGATGTGGAAGATGTGGAAGATGTGGAAGATGTGGAAGATGTGGAAGATGTGGAAGATGTGGAAGATGTGGAAGCTGTGGAAGTTGTAGAGGATGTGAAAGATGAGAAGGATGTGAAAGATGAGAAGGATGTGAAAGATGAGAAGGACGTGGAGGACGTGGAGGACGTGGAGGACGTGGAGGACGTGGAGGATGTGGAGGACGTGGAGGACGTGCAGGACGTGGAGGACGTGGAGATTGTGGAGGATGTGGAGGATGTGGAGGATGTGGAGGACGTGGAGGATGTGGTAAGCTCATCGATTCTCGCCATTGCGCTTTCGAGTCCGGGGCTGGGGGAGTATTAAACTTGCCTAGTTTACTTCAATAGCTCCGAGCCGTTTCTTAATGTGGGCTTTATTCAACACCTGGGGAATGCGAAGTAATTATGCAATGGAGGGGGAGGAAGGTGGGCATGGATAATATATTATGCTTTTGACAAAGAGCCGTCATCACGTAGAAAGGAATTTTTGTTCACAGTAATTATCATTGTTATGAGCTCTCGTTCTTTGTGTGACTATGATCAACGATAATTAATTAATTACCTGGGTAATCATCTTTATCCAGTGTGCCTTTGGCCCCTGACCGAAGGGGCACTCCTCCTAAGGTAATTAATTATTATTCTGGAGACAAGTACCAGCTGAGATATTCCAATTCCTCTCTCCAGGTTTTTTGAGTTCCTTACAATTGCTGGAAGTGTGTCCAACTGCTCAACTGCCCGCCTCAAACTGGCCTCACTCACACCGACAGGAGGACCTTGACGCCCATGTACTCCCTCTGATGCATGAGCTTGCCATCAACGACGGTTTGATGGGCGATGGCCCGGTTGTGGACCGTGCCGGTCGGATCCGTACAGGTAGCGATCTGGATCTCGCGCCACTCCCGGTTGGTCGGCACAGGCATGCCCGCGTCTATGAGCTTCTTGAACCCTTGGTAGACGCCCTGATCCCCCACGCAGCCTTCCCTTTGGATGAGGGGTGGACCTAGAAAGAGACAGAGAGGCTGGGATCAGTCGCTCGGAATGAGGATCAAATAGGAGATGGCTGCTTCTGGCAAGAGTGGTGGTGGTGCCGGTGCGGCCGTGTGCGCTCTGCGGTTTTTTTGATCAGGTATATTACAGTTGGAGAATTTATTGTAAGTGGGCTCCATGTGTAAGTAGTCGACCGAGCTGCTGAACTGCACGAAGATAGGCGCTGTGACTGCAGCTGGTCCGCGGGGGGCTTGTAAGCCCGGTGTCGGGTGGCCTTGAAGTGGCCGCCGGACACGATCTCCAGGGTGTTTCCTATGTTGGTGGTCAGCGCGCCAGGCTTGTAAGGTGCATAGTACCACTTCTTATCCCTGCCCCAGATCTAAGGCAATCCTAACCTTGGATCCGTAGGGCTGCTTATATCCGGACCATTTGCCGCTTTTCTCGGGGCTGAAAAGAAGATTCTTCTTATCTTCGCTCATATTTTCGAAGCCGTACTCCACAATGGAGAATTGTCGGCTGAGCTGTCTCGATCAATGAGGATTAAAAGTGACGTGGTTAGCATCCTCATCGTAGGCGAAAGTTCTTCATGACCCCTCAAAACTCGGCCTCTCTTCTCCTTTTCTTACCTGTTCTAGTGTGACACTGTAATTCTCCAGGAAGAGGAAGCCTTCCTCACGGATGGCTCGTTTGACCTGGTTGACGAGGTCCTGGGCGACGACCGGGCCATCCGAGTCTATTAACGATAGGTCGATCGTTGTGAGTTAAGCAAAGTCGTGCGTCTCCTTTATGACCGGAGGAGGGATCCATTCTGGAACAGGCGGCTTGCCGGGGAGATCGGTCGGAGGTGGGCTAAACGGGGCTGTAGGTGGCATGGCTGTGGTTGAGACTATCCGCGGAGTTTAACTAATTAGTCGAGGGCGTGATTAAAACTCAAGTGTATTTCCGGGGAGCCTTAGCCCTTAGTTGCCAACCTTCTGCTAACTTCCTTGGTGAAGGGATATGGTTAGTTGTGACTTGTTACAGAATAACGAAGACCCGAATATGGTTACGTGTTGTCTTCTTATACATTCGTACTTCGTGCAACAGTGCTAAGAGCACATAACCGTGTTCATTGCAGACCCTCCCTGAATTGATTACAAGTTAAACTCGAGCTCCATCGTCTGCAATAAGGACTTCGGAGAGGAGCAGATGGGGATCATCTTGCATGATCGTATGCTCATTGTCCCTCCGTGGGCCAGCACTCCTGATATGATGATTCTGATCTCGGAAATTTTCTTCTGATGGAGGAAAAAGGGAAAAGGAAAACATCTCCATCTGGGGACCCATCTTTGCGTCTCCCACACTTCCCCAGAAGCATCGACTGTTGATATTCTTGGGTTCCATTGGTATATATATTCCCTAGATTTGATTCAGTGCCTCCTCGTGGCCCTGTTGACGACTGGAGCCACTGAGATCAACTCAACTCCGTGCCTCCCTTAGCGCGGCCCTGTCGCTATGTGAAGGAAGATCAGGATTTCCCCTTCCACCCCAGACTAAAAAGGAAGCCGCACAGAATGGCGGACGAGGCGAGTTTTAGCGGCTGGCTCGTTTTGTCTTTGGGTTAGAGGAGCTCCTCCCGCACTCTTCCCACTCCCCACCGCCAACCTCCCGGAAAGCTGGGGAGTCCAGCTTGGCGCCCCGAAACCGGGGTTATGTGTGGGAGCTGTTGCCGTGATACGAGAATGGACAGGGCACACTACAAATTGAAGTCGGGCTATGAGAGGAGCAATCGGCTATCTCTCCCATTTCAGGCATCCTGATAGCACCGTCCGTCCTGACAACCGATTTTCAAGCTCCAGCAACGCTTCTTCCACAATAGAACATCCCCATTCAGCATCCTGGCCCAGCAATAATTATCACCAATGGTGCAACAAACCAGCTGGTAATTACGACCTAATTAATTAGCAATCATGTCTCGCCACCTCATTTCCAGCGAGAAATTCCCCCCTAAGCTGCACAACTGTAAGTGACCCTCGTACATCATGCCTGGTTTTCGTTGTTATCACGCAGCTGACCTAGACGAATGTCCCACTCGTAGGCCCCGCAGTTAAGGTCCCCGGCCTCGTCTTCTGTGCCGGCCAGATCGCCACTGGGGAGATAAAACAGGCCACGGCATGTCCTCCACAATCCACCCATCGGTCCCATCCTGTCTAAGCCGTCTTCGGTAGCAGGCAGAGCCTCTCCCATGCAGCATAAGCTCAGTCGTGGATATGGCACTGACATATGTAATTACTTGTTCTTGCAGAGGACTGTTCTGCAAAACCTCAAGGAGGTTCTTGAGCTCGCCAGCTCATCCTTGGGACAGGTAGTGAAGAAAAATGTCTATCTCGCCGACATGAAGGGCTTTGCTGCGATGTACGAGGTGTACATCGAGTTCCTGCCAAAGCCGATGCCTTCACGCTTGTGCCTTCCGGCACTTCCCCCTGGAGACGGCACTGTCATTGAGATTGCGTGCATTGCCCAAGTTTGAGTCGGACTTGGCGGGATGGGGGGATGATTAGATGGTCCGGGATAGAAACATGTAGATACTGAACTCCAGAGTACAATCGACACAAAGTAATGAGCGCGATATTTGTTGGACTGGGTGTAGATGACAAGAATAATTAGTTCCTATGTAGGCAGGTAAGCACTGACGACGCCATTATTGCTTCTACTAAGTATGGTGTAATTAATTAGCGGTGTGGTCTACATACAACACAGCAAAAGTATCTGAATCCTCCCTTGGATGAACCCCTCACCCCTCCCATGAGTAACATTTGCCCTGAAGTCCTACAACAAATACCCCACAATATCCTTAAGACTCTCAAGACCGAGCAAGCTCAAACTCAGCAATGTACCAGGTTTGTATAGACTTGGTATCACCCGTGACAGCGACGGTGTCGTATCTGCCGCGCCTCTTTTGCCGCCTAGGTGTCGTTGACCATGCGCCTGACCCACTTGCTGTGCTTTCTTCCCACCACGATGATCCTGTCGACGGCGGGCACGAACTCGGGCTCGTCCCCCTGGCGGGCACGTAGCCGAGCAGCGACTGGGCGAGGTCGTTGGGCCCGATGAGGAGCATGCCCACGCCGGGCACGACGGCGATCTCCTCGACGTTGTCCACACCGTCGCGGGTCTCGATCTGGACCATGCTCACGACGGTCTCGTTGGCGGACCTCATGTACTCGGGCGTGCTGAGGGCGTGGCCTATGGTCGGGAAGGCCGACCCCTGGCCCCGGCAACCCTGGGGCGGGAACTTGGACGACGCCACGACCTGCTCAGCCTTCCGGGCGTTGTTGATCTGCGGCACCATGATGCCGTGGGCGCCCGTGTCCAGGGCCCGCTTGATGATGTCGTGGGCCAGGCCCCGGATGCGGATGATGGGGGAGACGCCCAGGGACGAGATGGCGGCCACCGAGTTGTGCATCGCGGCGTCCCCGGTGTGTCCGTGCTTGCAGTCCATGATGATGCCGTCGAGGCCTGTCAGGGCTACGATCTGGGCCTGTCGCACTGACGGGATGGCCACGAAGGTCATGAGTGGGTTTATTGTATTGGGGTATGAAGATTGGCTTGATAGGGCGATAGAGATAGTGGTATGATTAATATTGGATCAACTGGTTGAGAGATGGATGTCGGGAACGAGAGTTTCATCATTACCGTCCAAGATCCAAAGGCCCCTTGCTCTTTATCAAAAGCACAGCGTCGGGTTGGAGGCTTGAAGTTGGCTGGGAGTCCCGCTGCCTGCATCCGTGAACCGCTTCAGTCCTTGATTATCGGCCCCACAGGGAGGAGCTCTCCAATTGCCAAATGTACCAAAATGCGTGGTCGGTAAGTGCAGTGAAATGCCAACACCANTTCATCATTACCGTCCAAGATCCAAAGGCCCCTTGCTCTTTATCAAAAGCACAGCGTCGGGTTGGAGGCTTGAAGTTGGCTGGGAGTCCCGCTGCCTGCATCCGTGAACCGCTTCAGTCCTTGATTATCGGCCCCACAGGGAGGAGCTCTCCAATTGCCAAATGTACCAAAATGCGTGGTCGGTAAGTGCAGTGAAATGCCAACCCCCCCTGCCATATTGCAAGCCATTCCATGCGACCCATGCCATAACTGACTCCGTGGGAAACCGAGAATGAGGAGGGAGACCCTCCGTGGGCCGACAGCCGACGGGGCATATGCCTGACTGCGAGTAAGGCCTGAGATCAGTGAGAGGCTAGTCCGATCCTAGACAAGACCAGGGCCGCACTACTCATTGTCAACAACGGCGTCCTGGTTCTCAAAAAAGGGAGAAGACCCGAGAGAAGGAAGTCTTGATATGATAAAGGATAGGCTGCCAATATCTTCGAGGCTACTTAAGTAGCCGAATAATATCAGAGGACGTTGAATCTCAGTGGAACTGGCAGCAGGGCGAGACGTGTATGAAGAGCTGAAAGCCAGTTCCGCA
This sequence comes from Pseudohalonectria lignicola, assembly GCA_003049395.1. Taxonomy (NCBI): domain Eukaryota; kingdom Fungi; phylum Ascomycota; class Sordariomycetes; order Magnaporthales; family Ophioceraceae; genus Pseudohalonectria; species Pseudohalonectria lignicola. The sequence continues at coordinate 20,932 of PYSP01000048.1, read as the reverse complement.
GTCCACCAACCACGTTGCAATACCCGCTGAGCACTACACCAACACCACCTCTTCCGGATCCATCACCTTCCTTGCCCTGCACAACTCCTCCCAAGCTTTTGACACACTAGCCACGCACACCATCGAATACTTCTTCGACCCTTCCGGCCTGAGCACAGCGGGAATCTCGAACCCAGTTCCTCGAAACAGCCTCACAATCACATCTCCCACTTGCGCACCTGGAAGGCACAGCCCGTAGAGTCCATGGTCAGTTACATAGAAGCTGCTGGGCGCGTCACACCCGCGCGGGGCTAGTACTTGCTGCAACCCGCCGTACAGCGCTGGGGCGAGCAGGCGCCGCGTAGTGGCGACACTGGAAATTTGGGGGTCGGGCAGGTCGAGGGCCAGCGCGACAAAGTGGGCGAGGCGGGAGACGGTAGGAGAGACGGCAGGAGCGACGGCGCCGCCATCGCGGCGGCCGAGGAGAATTTCGCCGTGCTCGGCGAGCTGGCTGCCAGCGGGAAGTGCGTTGCCGATGCTCTTGCCGTAGTCGATGGCCAGGCCAGAGAGGAGCGTCACCCAGAAGGAGGCATTCGTGTCTTCGTATGCGGTGCAGGCTGTGCGTTGCCGATGGAGCTCGTGGGCCTTCTCTAGGAAGGTAATGAGGTTGACTGCCTCGACAGTTGACAGGACATTGGATCTATCCTGCCAGCTAATATCTAAGGGTATCTTTGCGTTGATACCCGCAGCTTTGCAGAAGCGGACCGAAAATGCGTTCCAGGCATTAGGGGTGTCGGGCGCTCGGGCGATGGTGGCATAGTCGAGGACTCTTGTGATAGTATCGACGATGCACACGTCGACGGTCAGTTCCTTGCTGTCGCTGCTGCGGAAGGCGAGCTTGTCCTGTGGTTGCCTGGGAACATTGAACTTGGTGAACGAGGTGAAGCGTAGCTCGGCATAGGTGATGCCGCTGAAGGAGAAATCTAGCGTCTACGACGGCACGTTGCTTGTCTTGGCCCTCGACGATGGTATCGTCGGGTACTCGTGGTACATGTTCGGGTGCGTGTCGTTCCGCAGGATGTGCAATGTGGCGGCAAAGAAAACCTCGTCAGCCGTCTTGTCGAACGACTTCATCAGCTCGTCCACCGCAAAAGCTCCGAGCAGACCGCACAGGCCGTAAACCTTGTCCTTAGACACAGTAGCCTTGGCATATCTAGAGTGGCGGAGAACGACGCCGACGGCGGAGCTTGGCTTCGGTTTTGACTCGGCAACACGGTTGGAGTATGTACTGCGTAGACCGCAGAGCATTGAGGCCCCAATGCCGTAGGATGTCATTACGGTGGAGAGCATATTCCTCAACGTAGCGACCTGGATGTCGGATAGGGATGGTGCTGAAGAATCTTCCGGCTGCCTCTTCTGTGGCACGAGACGCCTAAGAAAGGCTCCATTCAGAGTCAAAGTGTTAAGAATTTCGGTCACCCCCAATGAGAAATTATCCCAAGTAACCCGGGTGCTTCCGCAGTTGACGAACGCTACATCGTTCCCTGAGAGAGCCAATTCTTGGATGACCCAGACGCGCGAAAACCACGGTCGTTGGAGGAGGTCAATGACGGCGCAGACAATCTCAGGCGTTGCAATCGCCTCAAGCTCTCTACTGGCGAGAGACTGAAGTCCAAGCTCGCCGTTGTCCTCGCCGGTCCCCAACCAGATCTCGACCGTCTCCGCTTTGGAATAGATCAGGGACATGAGCGAGATCTGCATCTTCTTGTCCTCGTTGTCCTCCTGGTTGATGCAGATGGCGTCGATCCAGAGGCGGCACCGATCCCGGTAACGGAGCTGCTGCAAGGCCTCGAACAGGTTTTGGCGAACCTCAAACTGCTGGTCGTCCAGGAATATGGTACTTCGTGGCTGGGACTCCGGGCCCCAGGTATACGAGAGAGCGCTGTACCGTTCAGGGTTGGGGCCCTTGACGGAAATGGCCTTGATGGAGCCCTGAATTCTGTCGATACCGTCTCCTGGTCGGACCTCGATGATGCGAATCTCGCCATCCTTGAGGCTGGTGTACTTGAAGTTGGACATGCCACCACCGCGTGGATTGAATCTGGCTCTGTGATGGCCTAAAGAATCGGTTCTCAAAAGTAAGGACCTCATTCAAACACCTCGGCAGTTCAGCTAGAGGTCGCCTATAACCAAAGCACGGAGGCTGCTGGAATGACATGGGCCGTAGCGTTCGCAACATCCCGAGGGGTGAGATATTTCATGGCCGCCCAGCCTTCCGAGTCATCGACGTGCCCAAGTTCCGCCGGTGGCGAAGGGATGGCGCGATGGGCTGCAACCTCGCCAGACCTGATTGGCCCGCAGCTTTCAGTTACCATCCGCTTTTACGAATTGGCGAGTGTTGGGACGGGGTGCTCCGCTGAATATGAGTGGGTAAAAATCTCCTCTTTCCAATATCGAGAGAACACTACTTACTCTTTAGCGGACTTGGCACGCATTGGGTTTGCTGGGAGTATACTAATAACGCTTGGGGCCGACCTCTTTAACATCTTATTATACCGTCAGAAAACGGTAGCTGCGGGAATTTAGGATTTTGGTATGTCGTACCGTGTCCAACAGGGCACCTTTTCCCTACTGTAAACTAGCCTCTTTTTGGACCCGACCCGGACGGGCGCCGGGCAGGGGCCTCTGACAGAGATTTCACCAGAAGCATCAGCAACAAGAACAGCAGCGGCGGCATTAGAGCAGCAGCAGCCCGACCGATTGATCAACCTTCCCAGACCCCAATTTACGTCCATTTACGAGTTGTTGTGGCCCGGCAGGTCATAGGAAGCACCAGCCTTTCTGAGAAAGCGAGGAAATTCTAGCTGGGAGCCGAAAACAGGGCCGAGGCCCTCGCTCAGCGCTGCTTAGTCAGCGCTCAGCAGCACTTTTAAGCGGCGAGAGCTCAGCTCTGCGTCCGAAAACGGATTTTGGAGCGTTCAAGTTTCGTCTGCGTTTATGGTGGTATAGCTTCATCAATTGTGACTGGAATTTTCGAACAATCCTGGCTGAAGTCGTCATAGTGTCTGCCTTAGAGCTTAGTAAATTAACACCTAGAATTAGCCATGGTCCAGGACTTCGGCCAGCAACCTAGACACTCGCACCGTCGCTCCAAACTCGGATCAGTGACCCACAATAATGGCCAGCAACTAAGAACCCGGCGCCTGGCGAATCTGGGTCAGCGGGCCAGAATTGGGATCCGTAGCCAGAATTGAGGCCAGTGGTCCAGAACTGGATTAGTGGCCCAAAATTGAGGGAATATTGGGCCAGAATTGGGGTGAGTGGTCCAGAATTGGGGTCCGGCCAAGAACTAGGGTTAGTAGCCCAGAATTGGGATTAGTGGCCCAGAACTGAGGTCAGTTGCCCAGAATTGGCAAGGGAACTGGACTTGCCTGAGGGCAATTGGAGGCACAATTGACCGTACAATCGTACGGAGAGAACGCGATATAGATTGGTGTCTAAGCTCAGCGGCGAAACCGCTGTGTACAAGAAGATAACCCCATCGGTGGTGCTATTACGTAAGCACTGGTCACATGACCAGTCACAGTCAATGACCCAGATGATCAGCGATTCCCGAAGAACTAAGTGATTACAGATTACTGCGATCTTTTAGTGATCGAGATAATCACCGAGTCACTGCGGAAGAGCTGCGAAGATATAAAGGACACCCGCTACCTACTTAGATAGATAGAACAGCTAGATGGCTCTTCCGTAGTCACCTTGACAATGCATCTCATATCTCGTGAGAGACCGATCAGTATCAGCACCCCAGCACCGCCCAGTCTACCTGGTACCAGCCCGCTTGTCCGCACCTGACCCCATCAGTCTTACCGCACTTGCTATTGAACACAAACCCTCTGATTGTCCTATCGATACCCCGTATTGATAGGCCTGATCGTCACAAGACTCTCACCTCTTCTCGCCTCCAGAGAACGGCCTTCTTGTATCATACTATAAAGATAGACTCCTGAGGCCAAAGACTCAATGGCCTGGCGTCCATCCTCGCTGCACGGAACCTCGAACGGAGCCACCAGGCCGTTCGTTGCTCTTGGAGCCCAAAAGTCTCGCACTGTCCCCATTGCCGAGCTTCCGTCGATGATTCCAGTGTGGTGGTTGATATGCCTGGCGATACCTAGGCCTGGTGAGAGGCCGGCGTTCGGGTATGTGAAGGATGCTCGAGTCCCAGGCACGACTGACTGGGCAGCTGTGGTGCCTCAAACTTTGGTCCAACTTTGCGTTGGCAATCGTTTTGGCCGAAGCTAGCTCTAGGCACATATTCATTCGGGATAGCTGTCGATGCTATTTCGGGGACTGTGTCTAACGTCGGCGCTTCCCTTGACACTATTTAGACGAATATCATTGATGATCAAGGCTGTGGGAGTCACAGTTGGTGCCTGCATGCATGACATATCAGACGTATGGCTTCTCGAGGCAACGGAGGTAAATTTAAGAAAGAGGCAGTATTGACCTCGAATAACATACTAGGATGACCCCAGGTACTGATGGCCTCGTGTCTTAACTTGGATTCTCAGTGAGGCGAATGAAGCAATAATCGCATCCATCCTCGCCCATTCGTCCTTTATACTAGTTCCACATCTCCGGTACTGTGTTTTAAGTTTAGGTGTTGTAGCGGCCCTGGTCTCCCGTAAGTTGGCGTATAAGATTTCCGCAGGGCACGGCCTGGTTCGATTCGGGCAGCAGAAGGCAACGTGGACTGCAGATAAAAGAGCTTGCGCAATCAAGACCGACCATACGAACCCGGACCATGCTTGCGAGGTTTGGGGGTGCGGCGATCACTGGCTGTAGCCGTGGCACGCACCGACACGCTGGAGTACTCATTTTTCTTGTGGCGTACTGGCCTCGTTAATTGTCATCCTGCTGGTTAGCTGCGGTTGGCGGCTCTGGGATGCAATTCTGTCGAGATGGGACGCGGTGTCTAGCGGCAAACCTTTTTCCCCCATTGCTTCCACACGGCACCTACTTGAACGGGGTTGACGAGCCTCATCAACTGAGAATCATCTTGACGGCCTTTCTCCGCATAAGCGTTGTTTCACTAGGAGTTCCTTTTTTTGCCGGTACCTGTGTGCAAGACATCGCCTCTTCGACGTATCATATTATCGCGACATCCCTCGTTAAAGTGAGACGCACGACTCATGTTGCTGACTGATCCGGTCGATGTTGTCGTGAACTTTTGTGAGTGAAAACATCGGTTGTTTTGTCTAAACTAGTGTCTCGTCTCTGTGCCTATTGACACTCCGTCCGCTGGCCCTGTAGTAGAAACCCCTTCATGTTCGGTAGTTACCTATTCCCCAACCATTCTAGTCCTGCATCTATTCCGGCCTCATCTCGCACCCGTTCCTTGCTGTTGAAATTTCCTTGCTGTTGAAATTCTTCGCAGGTAGGCCTCTACTCTACACACAATAATCCTAATGTCTTCAGCTTCCTGTCTCCTTTCAATGGGAACAACCGGTGGCCTACAAGTTATCAGGGTGAGCAATCCACCTTGCGGAGCGGGAAGATGGTAAAGAGTTGTGAACTCACCCCCTGCTTCAGTTGCAGGATCTCCTGTATCTCAGCGAGCTGGCGACCCTGCTCAGCAACTTTACGCTTCAGGTCTGCATTATCATCCTCCAGGTCTTCGTAGCGCACATATGACTTCTCAAGGATTTTGGCATGTGCCTCAAGAGAGGTCTCCATCCCATCAACAGTCTCGGCGACACCCCGCATCATTGGCTTGATCGACCGATAAATGGCAGGCTCCATCTTGTGTATCTCGTGGTCGACAATTTGGCTGCATTCGTCCAGCCGCCTCCTGAGCCTCTTTTCCATGGCCTCGATGTGGTCATGGACGATGCAGGGTAGCTGCCAAAGCTCGTCGACTTTCTCTGCCTGAACCGTAGAGGCAGCTAGCTCCTCGGGCGCACCCTTCTTCTTCTCGCTGGGCTGCTGGGCCCGACGGCGGGCGGGCATGCGACGAGAGGCCGGGTTGAGGCCGGTCTCCGAGGAGGCGGCAATGGGAGTGCCGGGCATGGGCTGGAGGCGCTTTAAAAAAGAGATAAAATTCAGTCAGCGGGGGTGAAACCACTGGTAAGTCCAACAAAACAGTGGCAGGTTTGCTGCGCGATCTCGCACATTTCCCCACCGACTTCATAAAAGCTAGCGACCACTCCGATTCGCACTTTGCGAGCGACCCAACAAACTGTTGCTAGAACAAGGACATCGCCCCATGTCGCCCTGCCCAAGGGGGGTTTGCCGAATCCACGTACGCACCCCTAGCCTTTTACCCGGACAGCCAGATTGACATGGAGAGGACGCCAGCCCCGCCGTTTCCGGGTGGGCTCTGTCATCCGCCGCACATTCACAGAACCATGGGAAGCATTGAAGCCTTGTTTAAGGGAGGGGAGGATCGGTGGTGGCCCGTGTGCACAGCACACAAGGGAATGCATGCCTCTCAAGGGGCAACCCCGCGCAGCACACAGCTATCAGCTCACGAGCAGGCACGGTTGCTTTTCGTGCCGACCGATGGAGATAGTGCATACTGCACGAGGAATTCCGCGATCGCCAACCATCGAACAGCCAGACAGACAGAGTGTTGCATGTGAACAGCAGAGTCCCGTACAGTTGATGGAGTAATTGCTGGCTAACCCGGTTTTCACACCCAGAGTGGCGTATGAAACAGAGGACACGCGGAGAGGGGAAGAGAGTGTGTGGGATAGTGAAGGAAGACGAAGTGTGAAAGATGACAATGGAAAGATGGGCAGTGACACTGTTCTTCTGGATTGAGACAAATAAATGCTTGGACTTACCAAGGTGACCTTGTCAAGGTCAGCAGCGGAACCACCACGCGCTGGGGCGTCTTGCATCGGTGCGTCTTCCTCGTTGTTGACAAGCTGCTCCTCATGGTCCATGTGCGAGTGGTCCCCAACAGGCTCCGACTGATAGACATTCGTTTGGTTAGTCTAGTTAATTCCGAGAGACTATGGAGATGAGAATTTGATTGATACTCACCCTCCCGGTGTCAGAGTCAGACTCGTCATCAGAAGACAAGGCAACATCATCACGATTCGCGGCCTCACGCATCCGCCGACAGCGCTCGAGGCGAGAGTGTAACATCTCAAGGTTTGTAGAAGAAATGCAGTCACTACGGGGATCGTGGCGCGTAGTCTCGGCGAAGTTGAGGTCCGGATGAGGCTGCCAGAAAACACGATGTCGCGGGAGTTTGGTCTTGTAGTTGTCAAGCTTCTCGTCCAAATCGCTGCTGGCCTCTTCGACAGAGTGAGGCTGCTGCAGCGGATGCTCTTCCATTTTGGAGAACGGTTATTTTCTTGGAAAATAGGTTGACAGAAACAGTTGGGAGAAAGGGGCTGGAGGGAAAGAACTAAAAGAAAAAGTTAGGAAGAGGGGAGCCGGAGAAAGAAAGAATGTAAGAAAAGAGAGGGAAGTAAGGAAAGGAAGCAAGGAAAAAAGGTTGTGGTGGGGGAAGGGAATTAATACGTGTATGGCGAAGGTCTAAAGCACTTACCAAGATACGTTTGTTTGCCTCACCCGCTCTAGTTCTCACAAGGCAGGAAGCTTTTTCTCTGTTACGTAGATACCTAGAAAGCAAATGAATTCAGTGGAAGGGGAAATCGAATGATTCCATTGGTCCAGCCAACAGGGTATGCTCGACTTCGGATGAAAAGGCTCCAGCCTCAGAGCTCACTCACCTCTAGCCTCAGAGCTCATTCACGCCTCGCTCACTTAAACTTCAATACCCATGCTCACCTGCCCTTTCCTCTGGTACCAAAATCAGAATACTCCATCCCACCCCCAGGCAACATCACGCTTCCTCTTCCGTATTCTTGATCCCCAATTCTCGCCCTTCGACGTCCACATCATTCATCAGTACTGTCGTCCTCTGCCAACAATAGGTTCGAATAAGACAGAGGTATGCTATCAATCTGCACTCCATCTATGAGCTCATACACGGTCGTACTAATGTTCCTGACTCCAGGCCGAGGAGCAAGCGCTGCGACGTCGGGAGAAAGTGAAGGAGAAGCGACGCATCGCAAATGCCGTCAAGCGCGGATATGTAGCAGGCACAGCTGGAGAAGAGGTTTATTTTATCCCAATCCACCCTCATTACTCCAGTGCTCTAGATATTAACATTTGGGTGCTTTCATCCTTCAACAGATGCCCTGTCTCCCCCCGAACCACCCCCCCAAACTGGAGGCTAAGGTGGCGGCGCTTGAGAGAACTGCCCAGCGACAGGAGGGCTAAATCCAGCATCTGACAAAGAAAGCGAGCGAGTTTGGGCTCCTCCCTGGTGCCATCCAAAAAGACATGAGCCTGGGACACAAGATTCTGAAGCGGTTGGATCGCAACAGGCGGGTCTCAGCTTACTGGATTTCCAAGTTCAAGAGGGAATATGGATGGAAGAAGACAAAGGCAAAGGCAAAGGGCAACTCAGACGGACAGGCCAAGAAGGGATAATCAGAGCAATGTCAGGCGTAACCCGGAATTGTCAGCAGGAGGGAAGAGGGAACTTGCCTCGTGAGGCTTGACAGATTGGAATTCAAACTATAAGTACTGGCTGATAATACTTGACTCAGCATGTGAGCGAGCAATTTTTCGGTTGTGCCCCGATGTATCACTCGAACAAGTAGGTAATTACGCGGCCAGGCCCGACGCTTAGGCACCCTCGGCCGTAGCCAGGTTAGTGCATGGAAGCACTAAAAACAACGAGAAAACACGATCTGCACCCTATGAGGCTCGACCGAGGCCGAAACGGAGTCGGACAAATGCCTATGGCTCCACCGGAGTGTAGACAGCAACACCCCTAATCCCTAATCCTTCCCTCCCAGCTCCCTGAGCTTGACGTATGACTGCTTCGGCTTCGTAGTTAGGCCCTCGATCCCATCGTACGAGCTCAGCGCGGGGTCGCACGGCAGCAGCTCGAAGTTCCACAGCAGCATGACCAGCACGATCCGCATCTCGAGGTAGGCGAGCCGCTTACCGAAGCAGCCCCTCGGCCCGCCGCCGAAGGTGAGGAAGGGTCCCGCCTGGGAGTCGAACTCGAGGTCGTCGTAGTCCGGCCTCTCGGAGGCGAGGACCTCCTCCACAGCAGCGGCGCCGGCACGGCCAGGCTCAGCAGAGCCGTCCCGTGGGGACGGCGGCGGCACCCCCGTCGTCCTCTTGAGCCAGCGCTCCGGCCGGAACTCCTCCACCGTCTCGGGGTCCCAGCTGCCCACCGTGGTCTCCCGCTCCGGCTGCACCAGCGCCCCCTCCTCGCCCCCGCCCTCCTTCCCCCAGGGCGCCCGCAGCGCCGGCTGGAACAGGCTCGGCCCGCGCGTGCAGATCATCACCGTGGCGCCTCTGGGCACGGGCCGGCCCAGGATGGTGGTGTCGCAGGTGGCCTGCCGGACGGCGAGGGCGAGGGTGTCCGTCGCCCGCAGGAACTCCTCTATGGCTGCGTCCAGGTAGGGGGCCCGCGCCCTGGTGATCTCGGCGGCGGTCGGGTCGCGCGCCTCGGACAGGGCCGAAGGGTACGCGGCCCGGAGCTGGGCGCGCAGGCGGCGCTGGGCGGCGGGGTTGTCGGCCAGGTATTTGATGGTCCAGGCGAGGGTGCGCGAGGTGGTGTCGTGCCCACCGACGATGTAACCGAATGACTGCGGGGCATGGCGGGCGAGGTGAGTGGGGGATAGTGGTTAGCCAATTAGCTATGTGTGGGAGGTGAGGGTCTTGATCTTCCTCCATCGTCATCACGATACGGTGTTCCGTGGCGGGGAGTGGCAAGTATCATTGTGGTAGGTGATTGTGGCAAGTTGGGGCCAATGGTTCAACTCACCTCGTCCCGCATATGGGCCGTCAGGAAGTCTGGCTCCCTCCCTTCCTTTTTCGCCAAGTTGATCTCCCGGATGAGCATTTCGTCCATGGCGCAGTGCAGCTTCGACTGGCCATCCGCCCGGGCCCGCATGACCCTGTCGACAGCCTTGTGGATCTCGACGTCGATGAAGCGCTCCTTGATCGCGAACTGCTTCCGCCAGTGCAGGTTGAGCTTACGCATCAGCCAATGCGATGGCCCGGGAAAGGCGGAGGAGAGCGCGAAGCCCAGGGTGTCGCCCACGAACTGGAGCGCCTCGAAATCCTCCGGCATCTTGAAGGAAGGGAACATGAATGCATCCTCCATGGCGGAGACGGCGTTATCGTCCTTCGCGACGCTCTCCTTCGACTCCAGAGTGCCGATCAGGGAGTTGACCATCCTTCTGTCCTCGCCGAACCCGAAAGACGCGGCGAGGATCATGTCCATTGCGACCATGTGCATGTCCTCCTGACCGCTGAAGGGCCTGCCCCCGGACAGGCGGAGCTTCAGCCTCCACAGGTCAACCAAGCTGCCGGCAATCTCGTGGATCAGCGGCGCGGACACCTGGTTAAGGAAGGCCGGGGTCATCAGGTCCTTGGTGAGCTCCCTGTTCCTCTTGAGCCGTGGATCAGTGGAGAGCATGCATAGCCGGTGCTCCGGAACGAGGGTGCCGAAGCACTCGACGGTCCGCTTGGATCTGTCGAACTCCTTCCCGCGCCGAAGCACAATGTCGTGCGCGGCCCAGTAGTCGCATAAGATGATGAATGGCTTATTCCAAGGCTTCAGGAAGAACTGTACGATGGGTGAGTTGTGCTTGTGCGACATCTCTATCATCCACGGTCGGAGCCCGGGCCCGTGATGGCGGGCCGCCTGGATCTCAGGCAGGTCACCGAGGAAGCGCTTTGCCGCCTCCACGTTGTATGGGATACCGGGAATGGGCTTGGGGAATCCGCTCCGGTAAGTGACGTAGAGTGCAACGGCCAGGGCGAGGCAGGCGAGTCCGAGAGGGACGTGGGTCCCCAATAACGGGGCGAAGAGGTTTGCGGGAGCCATCGCGATATCACTGGTAGCTGGTTTTGGATGCCAAATATGAGCTCGTCGCTGCTGCGGTTGGAATGATAAGGTATTTAGTATTCAGTGCTGGAAAGCATCGGCTGGCTGCAGCAACCAACTTTCGTAGACGAGGAACTTGGGGAGGAGCATTCAGCTTTCCAGACAGCACGTCGATCACACAGCACAGACCAGTTATGATGAGCCCAGCGAGCGGGTCCTACAGGTGCGACCAAGCCACTAAAATGGCCAGTTTGACAAGGACTAGCTTCCTCACAGCACTAGGTACATATGGATGTAGTCTAGGGCTCTAGGCTACCACTTACCGTGCGCCAGGATACACCTGGACGTGAGCGGAACAACGCGTGCTATCATGGGTCATCCCTTTGAGCGCGATAAAACGGCAGCGTAGTACCTCCTGCTAGGAAAGGAAAGCGGGTCTTGCGTAAACCCGGGAGATGGCCATTGTAAATGGTGGATGAACTCTAATATTACTACAAGGAATCATTGTTTCCTGCAGTTTTATCGCACTCAAAGGGATGGATAGGAACGATTTGATTGATTTAGGATTACTTACCAGCCGCGCCAGCGAAGCAACGGATCAGATTTTAGTGTGTAAGCTCAAGACTTAATGATGATCACAGCAACCGGGCAAGGGGGAGCATTACTTTGGCTGATGTGAGAAGTTGAACCCAGTTCGCAGACCCCACTCAGAATCCTCGCCAAGAAGCTCAAGATGTACGCAGGGTATTTTATTTGCTGGTTGTAGCCCGCCTCAATTCTCTGGGTGGTGGGCTATGGAGGATAAGCTGCTGGAGGCGCCAGACTTTCAACACAATGCGTCGATGGGTTGACTTTGGTAGATGAGTCCAATCGGGTCAGGGGTCTCCGCCCGATGCTCCGGGGTGGCGGCCCCAATACGGACGGCTTTCATCGGCGGGGTGGAAAGCTCGGATTTCTGGGGCAAAGTTTCGGCCAATTAACTTTTGAGATTACCTACTCTCCCCCCGTACTTGCCTTCTCGAGATATCTCCCGCGATATCCCCCTCGAACTTCCTTACCAGCCCTTCGGAATTAGGCGCCACACCCTACTAGCAATGACGGTGGCCTCTAGAAAAGACACTTTCTATTGGCATGTCATGTTGTTGCTTCTTCTGATATATTTTCGATCTCAATGCGTCTGCCTGCGACGTCATGCATACGTCATTGCTGAGGAATATGGCAGTGCCGCCACTAGGCCTTTTGTCCTGGCCTTACTAGAACCCACTAATTATTGTCTCCGACGGTGAGTGTCTTTCCCGACTCCGTCCCGGCTCTTTTGTTCCTCCGATTAGGCCGGGTATCCGTCTTTGTCAGATTTTAAGAGCCTTGTAGCAGTGCCAAATTAGCGACACTCCCCCAATGGTTAGCCCCTTTCTCAGCTACAAACTGACAAGTCACGGAGAATACAGGCCATAGGTCACGATCGGGAAGCAGCGCTCCAAGGGGAGCCGCCAGCGGATACATGCTTGCATCGCCCTCGACTGACTTCAACCTCTCCAGTGGCATATGGTTCGCTGGATGCCCGAGGCTTGACAAAATCGGCGGTGCTTGCAATGGTGCCCACCATCCACAGTAGCCTCTGGAGAATATTCTCCCGTGGCGTTAGATTCTGTCCAAGCCTCATCTCGCTCTGGCTCCTTTCTAATGACGCAGGACAGCGCCGTCATGACAGTGCTACCCTGCATTGTCGACCGACTGCAGGTAGGCTCGGCCGAGATGTAGAGCCTCCAGGGTGCTCTTCCTGATCAGGGCGGCCATCCGAGCCCCGAACATCATTTTGCCAACCGTGAGTCTGCTTGACCCCTTCGGCTAGCAGTACGTTGCCCTTTTGTCCTTGCCATCTTCATTCTAGCCTAGGACTGTCCTGAGTGGACACCAGCCACCCATAGAAGACAATTCAAGCCACCAACCCTCTCTGCGCCGGAATCCTAGGGGTGATGCTCTTCTGTGCCCTTTGCTTCTTCGCGCTCTCCCTCGAAAGGGTTCGGATTGCCAGCCCATCTGATTGCGGAGTGGCAATGCCTCGGCCCTGCCTTGTAGCGGTTTTAGGCCCTGCGCCTCGGCATGGACCTCGCCGTTGTTGGGGAAGTAATTGGTATTGCACATGGCCGCCTTCGGTCTTGTGAGCGCTGGGATGGCCGGCCATGACTGTGGTTCTCAAGGAGGACATGCCCACCGCCGAGCGTAGGTGTAACATGATCGTAGGCCATCTTGCTGGGATCTCCTCCTCAAAGCGCTGCTTCTGGCCTTCAGGTAGGGGCTTGAGGAGAAGTCTCGGGAAGCCGACAACCTTTAGTTGATCGGTAGTTGAGCGCCTAGAGATATCCCTAGGTCCTACACTGCCAAGCATGCGCACGGGGCCGACAACCTGAGAGTTAAGAGACCATGTTAGGAATCGACGCATGAGAGACAGATTAAGGTTGTGCTATCATGAAGTCTGACGCGGCGTGACAATCAAGGGAATCAGCCTCTTCAACAAGTCCCTCAAGCACATTTTTCTGATCCCCATCGCCTTCAGTAGGTTTGCCAGAGCTCTATTTTGGGTTTACCAGCATCTTTCTCTTCAAAAGGACCTTAGTAATTACAATGGGAATTTCGAAGTCTCGAGAGACGAGAAGCCAGAGCTTCAGGCGAACCCAGACGAGGTCACTCAAGCGTGTCCTTGGGCCCTCCCCGCGACCTACCTTGCGGAGAACGAGGGGGATCGATTTACCAGCGCCCACATGCCTAGAGTGCATAATTCCCGGAAAGCAGAAAGCTCAAGCTAGTCTGAAGCTCTTACCAAGGGTTGAGTGATAGCGAGATGCCAGCGCCCCCTCTCAAGGCTCTCCCATTGTTTGTGAGGATGTGAGAGATGGCATCAGGGGATCTCGCGTCTTTGTTTGCGCGTCGCTGGCGGTCTCGAGAATAATTATGAAATCTTCGGCAACCCAGATCAGATCTGCCCCCAGAGGAGGGGACGGGGAGCAGTTTCTTGCGCCCCCGAAAAGCATAGTCTAACATACAGTTGTCAGCTAAAGCGTTCTTGATATCAAAGTGATTTGCCAGTAATCAGATTGTCAACTTGACCCGCTGACCCCTCTAGTTGAAATGGGATGAAAAAATAAGCAAGCAGTGGGCACAACAAACCCTCCCCCCTCAACCTACAAGGCTGCGATGTAATAAAGGGCAGTCACCCAGGCAAACCCAAGGTACAAGCGATCTGCTCGCCCTCACCAATATTGAGGAATCCACGTACGTTGGTCTATTTCCTTCGAGATGTCCCCAAATGATGCGGAATATGCTTAGTTGACGGCTTTGATGCCCTCTCCAGGGATCTCTTTGCAGATCAACACTTCCACCAAGAGACAACGAGCAATACCAAGTGCTTCCACTTCCTCTTCCTTGACGGACGTGATGGCGCCAATCCGCTCCGCTTCACAAGGCGGCAGGCTCAGCCGCCTCGTTCCGTTCCCTCCCAGGCTGGTGATCTGCATCGACTTTGGCTCAGTCCGGAGGTGAGAAACCGTTAATGATTTCCATCCCTCTTACCGGCTTTTGTTCGCCCCGTACTAGTGTTATATCGCTGATATTTGCCCATTTTCTCGTCGTCAGCGTCGTCGGATACGCCATCGAGGGCACCATGTGTGACAAGAGGAACTGGCTAGTCGAGGTGCCCACAAACATGTCCTACGAGGCCGACGCGGAATCCGAGCGCCTCGAGATGCACCCATCAGCCGAAGCCGATGGCGTCGACACCAACACAACTACCACTCCCCTTCGTACGAAGAGGGCAATCCTCCACCACGGAATGAAGGTCATGTTGGACGACCGTGACGCCCGCTGGAAGGTAGACGACCGGCTGTGCCAGTTCATCGCCCTGCACGGCGGGAGCACCACCAAGACGAACATCACGACACCTCTCCTTGGCAACCAGAATGCAAACACCACTTCTCTCGACCCAATCTACGCTGCCAACCCGGACTCTGTGATCCGTATCATCGCGGACTTTCTCTCGCGACTGAAGAAACTCGCCTTCAAGAAACTCTACCAGCGGTACAACAAGACTTTCCTCTATGGACTCACCGCCTGGGACCTGGTCGTTACCGTCCCGGCCCCCTGGGATGAATACATCAAGTCTCGGATGATGGTCGCTCTGGAGAGAAGCGAGTGGAGCCGTTGCCTGCGAAGGCTGCGGAAGATCAGCCTGGTCAGCGAGATGACCGCCGGCATGGCTTTCTTCACCATTGACTGCCTGAGACGGATGAGGAATGATCGAGACCAGACTGCCAAGGTGGGTTTTCAAATATCGACTTCTGCATACTGTAGGATGATCAGATGCCGGCTCAATCTCCCTCACAACATTCGCCCAGTAATTAGCCAGTCTACTTTCCTTCTGCAGCTTGCTGACTGTTCTGGGGCAAAACCACCCACAAGAACAACAACAACAGGTTGGCGACTGCTTCATCGTCGTTAACGGCGGGGGCTACCGGGTCACGGCGCAGTCCTTCATCGTCACCCATCTCTCCCGCACCGGCGGCTCCGAGGCGCTGTGCTTCGAGGCGGCGACGCAGGCAGACAGCGACGTGAATGGGCAGACCGCTCCGGGAGCAAGCTCCATCGAACTGGTAGGGAAATATTCTATAATCCCCATATCCCACTGGGGCCACCGTTTGTTCCTAACAACAGGCACAAAAACAGAACTTTCTCCGCTGGCTGGAGCAACACATCGGCAAGGAAGCGTACGAAAAGATTCCCTCCGCCACCCTGCAGCGTGGAAGCAGGTTCCTCGAGTCCTTTGAGAAGCACAAGACGGAGTTCAAAGGTAGGATCTCCGTTAAACTCGCCCCATCCGCCCTCCGCTCGCTTAGAGTTGTGAATATGCTGATTTGCTAACCATAATTGCAACATCTAATACCCATAGGCCGCGGCAGAGCACTCCTTATGACGCTCCCCAAGCAGGCCCAGGACCCTGACAGTAGAACAGTGTTGAGGATTTCGGCGTAAGACTTCTTCCACCAGACGCCCGCCACAATAGTACGGAATAAAATAATTATAGTGTCACCCTCCAGCTATGCTAACCTCAACCCATGGCGGCGGACACAAAAATTACAGAGATCAAATGGCCCGATTCTTCCATGACACCATCAGCGGTATCACTCAGCTCATTGTCAAGCAGTACTGGGCTCGGAAGCTGGACGGCCTCAGCACGCCCAAGGAGGTCATCGTTTGTGGCGGGCTGGGCGCCAACCAGCACGTCAACGAGAGGCTGCAGAAGCTGGTCAGTGACCGTCACCTGCCCGGAGTCAGGTGTATTAGTTCGCCCAATCCGTGAGTTCCGCATCCCCCCTGTCAATACTCTCCCCTCATCATTCATCATACAGTTTGTTCCCGTTATTGTCCTCGCCCTCGTAGGGAGGATTGTGCTGATCGGACGGACTGCGTTTCTGCTTGCTAATTACAGGCCGGATGCCAGCCTCCACGCCACCATGGTCGGGGCGCTTTGCATTGCTACCAAGGCCTACGGTATTCGGGTTGATTGATGGGCGAACACGGTGGATTTGGCAGACGGGAGAGTACACAAACACCTAGAGTTCACAGACCCTTTTTTTCTTTGGTTCTTGTTTTCACTCCTGAGGGCCTTTGTTCTCCGACTTCCCCTGGTAACCACAATAATACCCCTTGCTTTGTCCTGGAGACAAGTATCTGGTGTACATAGACATCGTATCACTGGCCGTTGAGACAAAGGCTCCGGCGCCCTGGGTCAGCTGCTGGCAAAGGGGCGTTCCGCGGGGAGAGATTCGCATGTTGCCAGTGGGAGTGGATCTGGTTACAAACGCGGATTGGGGGTGTGCATGCGGGGTGCGGTTGAATTTGGGACAATTGATTCTGGGCTGGCATGCCGAACGCCTGCTGCTCCATTGGGTGTCGACACTTCCTGTCCTTCTTGGGTTGGCCGCAGTCTACAGCGGACATTCCAACCAGCATCGCACATGGATAGCTTTGATGTTGGTTTAGCTAAGCAGTTAGACACCTTCAGCAAACAGTTTTCTCCTTGTCAAGGGCGGAAATAATATAGAGCATTATCTTCCTGGCATTACGTTGGTTATCAAGCTATCTTACGATTACTCCTGGTGCCCTGGGACTTGGGGATTAGGGCTGCGAGAACGTAGAGTCTACCCATGGCTTCACGCCGATAACACAGCAGGTAACAATGTACCTCGTTGCCCACTGTAAAAGTAAGCAGATAACGCTGGGCGGCTGTTTTCCTTTTGCCAGAATCCGGCCTCCTTAGGTAATTAGGCCCAATCATAAAATGCCTATTAATCTCAGATAACTGCTCAACCTACCTAACCTTGCCTAGAGATGCCCCCTAACGTCATCCCTAATCTCTCTCCACCTTGATGTTCTCACATCACTCATTCTCATTTCTATTTTTGCGACGATATTCCCAAATGAGGATGATCCATTATAGAATCACGTCAAGGCATAGAGTTCCTCCTCTTGAGCCGCACCGCTGCCTTCCCGTCCGGAGATTTCGGGTTGAAAAGGAGGTGGAGGAGGCCGAGAGCGGCCTCATCAGACGCGGCCGACACAACAAGGGCCGGCTTCTGCTTGGCCTTCCTGGAGGCTGCGTGGCCATTCGCCGTGACCCACTGGATCACTATAGCCGAGAAGAGGACTAGGCCGGAGAATGGCAG
This sequence comes from Pseudohalonectria lignicola, assembly GCA_003049395.1. Lineage (NCBI taxonomy): Eukaryota > Fungi > Ascomycota > Sordariomycetes > Magnaporthales > Ophioceraceae > Pseudohalonectria > Pseudohalonectria lignicola. The sequence goes on along the minus strand of PYSP01000048.1, from coordinate 3,301 downwards.
CGGGGACTGTCAGCGAATGACGAGGTCGAAAAAGATCAGGGAAATGATTGGGGTGTTGTCGGCGCTCGAGCGGAAAGCCAGGGGTCAGATGGAGATGAGGTTCTCAGCCTTACTGTCACTGTTGCAGCACATCAGGCACAGCCAGGCGACCTCTCCGTTGAGGACCATCAGGACGGTAAGATTGCTGTATGCGAGCACAACGGTATTTAGAAATGAGCCAGCAGGGAATGCAGGTTTGGTTTGATGGATATAATGATGGGCGCACGCACGTTACGCTGCTCACAAGTGTGCAGACCGATCCGATGAAAGTCCGTATGGCAAGTCTCTGCAACCTTGTATTGGGAGGGGCTCGGGGGACGTCTAGGCTGCTAAACCGTATGGTCATTGGTTTCCAGAAACCGATCTTGACCGAATATAGTTCTATTTAGTACGGAGAATTAGCTTTAGCGTCCGTTGCATATCATTACCCCTGAATCTCACGGGAGAAATCTGAGGTGAAGCTTGCACTTACCCAGCAGGGGCAGCAGAAAGAGGGCTGTAAGGTAGAGCTGCACATACGGGGTTAGCAGGCCGTGTGAATTGAGATAGGTTACCAAGATTGGGGCACGAGACCCGTACATTGACGAAGCCGTCGAATGCAATCAGGGGTATCATTACTGGCTGTTGCATTCCGATAATGCAGAGGCCTTTTTCGAAGTCTGTTATTCGACTGCGAGTCGAGTATGTAGGTACCAAGTCAACACCACTGAGGCTCCTTTACTCATAGGGGCTATCCGGCACTGCATGGCGGAGTTGATCATGTGACTGGTGGGAGGACTTCAGGGGGCCGCACAACACGAAGTTCATGATCACAATAATGATGTATGCGCCTGTGGCTGTCAGTCCCATACTCGCAATAGAACGGAAAGCTCAATATCAGACATAAGAAACGTCTTGCCTACCCATCATGCCGAATGAGTTGAACAAATAGAGTTTCGATCTGAGACGCGACTTGGATGTGTCCCAGACGACGTGCTGTCCACAGTTTAGCAGCTTTCTTTTCAATGAACCAGGGGGAGCTAGAAGGAATAGTCCTCACTGCTCGATCAACCAGAAACAGATATATGAACTTCATCCACCATGTCAGGATTCGGTGGTAGACTAACAATCCAAACGGCTCTGGCCACATGGCCCAGAAGAAAACGGGGTTTGCTTACCACCTAATTAGGCTGTCAGTAACGCCTTTTCTCAAAGCAAGCACTCTGGTAGACTCACGACTCACCTTGGTTGCAACGTATGCCCCAAGACACAGGAACGTAGCAGCGGAGCAGGCGGCATGGTTCACATCTGCGCCAAAGCCAAATTGCAAGACGGAAGAACCGAAAACAAAGCTGAAGGAAACCAGGTATATTAAGAACACCACTGGCAGGATGAGAAGAGGTATGTTACTGAAAAAGTAGGTCATCGAGCTTGGGTTCAGGGTGTATATAAGGGGGCCCGAGTTGGTGGCATTGGTGGTAATTAAGGGATGAATTGACCAGCCCGCGATCCGGTGCTGGAACTTACACCACATGATATACGGTAATCTCCTCCAGTCATGGACCGCAGCGCACTTATTCACTGTAAAGTATCAGCTCGATGTCAGTACTTGCCCAAGCTTAACGATCACTCGGAATACGACTCCTGGATGACATACTATGGCGTAGAGGGATGTGTTCATGTTGGCTATGGCAGTGGCGGCGGTGGTGGGAAAAACGCTAAGTAAGATAAAAATAGGGAAGACGCACCCACGAAGCAGACGAGCAGACAACAAGACACAAAGGCGATGATGACACTGATAAATCTCCCAACAAGCGGTTGCTGATACCGCTCGTTTTCCTGGGGAGAGAGGTCCACTACCGACGCCGTCATGGGCCATCCATCGGTGGACTCGGCGCAGAGGGCAACAGCGGAGGCGGCAGCCTTGACGGCTCGTCGTTCCAGGGCCATTTTGTTGGGAGCACAGGGCTGGGGCTTTTGCGGTCCGGGGATCTTGTCTGCTCAGCACCGAGCCCCAGAAGCAGAGTCCCGTAGGACAGAATCAGCCATACGGGAAGATTTGAGCGGCGCCGCGAATGAGAGAGGAGGTTGAAAGAAAGTAATTTTCAGACAAATAGGGCGGTGATTATTGGAATGACCCAGAGGAGGGAGTTTGTCGGAGGGTTGGGATAATTACTTGTAAGGACTGTGGATGCTGCTGGGCCAGCGTGTATCCACCGCTAGAGTCAGACAGTGTCGTCGCTGGGAGAATGCTTGGGCTGGAGCGACGGTTGTGCTGTGATTAGAGGGGAACAATTTTCTCATTGAATTAAGCTATCGGAGGAACACAAGGGAAACACAGACTGTATGAAAGTGTGAAAAATAAAATAGATTCCCCAGTAAGGTGTCAAGGCTTTTTCTAACACAAATATAAATATTCTTGTTCCAAGAAACCCTGAGTAAGGTGGGGCCTGGCCGCCGTTTCATTCACCTGCCTGGATACAAGCAGCTCAATGAAGAATCGAAACCTGGAAGACATAGGAAATGAACTCACAGGAGAGAGAAACAAACTTTCTATTCGGGTCACAGACACCCGAGGCATCGAAACGTGTAAGCGACAACCTTTTCGCCTTCGATCAAATTCCCAGCTGCTGGAAACATTTCGTGATCCGCTGGGATGTGATGTCTGTGCGTGCTGTTAAGACAAAATAAACTTTGCCCCTACCAGCGTGGAACGGGAACAGCCCGCTGCAGTACCTGACTCGCCCATCACGTCGCCATCCTGGTGGTTCTAACTTTGCACAGGGCTCAACTTCTCCTTGCCAATTGGCATCTGCCGACGGTCTGCTGGCGTGAATGCTACAAACTTACGGACAGGGGTAAGTAAAGGCAGGCCGCCGCTCTGACACTTCACTGGTGACTGATACTGGGAATCCCTCCCCGAGAGAAGTCCGTCCGTCCGTCTGGGCGGTGAGCTGGATGCCCAAATTGCATTTTGTTACCTAAGCATTTAAACGCCCCATGAGGCAACAAGCAGTCTAGCATAAGTTCATCCGCACAAGGAGGTATCAAATACCATGATCATGGCAAAAGGGAGGCTATCAAGTACGGGTACTCCGAATTAACTGCCTGAAGGCAGGATATACCTAGCTACCTGTCCTTCCGGGATCCCAGGCATTTGCGTTCTCTGCTCTGTCTCCAAACACACGTTCCAAAGATTTACCAACAGCTATGAGGGGACGACACAAATCGAGTCTCAATGGACTCTCATATTAACAACTGACGTGAACTCACGAAGGGGGGG